>PVHX01022956.1:0-26669 GCA_004024805.1 Geosciurus inauris
AGCATTTCTAAATTAACATAATCATGGAGATGGAGAACAAATTGGTGGTTGCCAGGGTTAGCAATGCGGGTATGTGGCTATGAAAAGATAGCAGATGGGAGTCTGGAGCCAGGGAACAGTTCTATGTATTGATTGTAGAGTTGGATACATGAATACACACATCTATAAAACACATTAAATTGCACAGAACTAAACAAATGCATGTAAAACTATTAAATCTAATAAACTCTGTTGATTAAGCCAATGTCAATGTTCTCATTTTTATGTTTGTGTTATACTTATGCAAGATGTTACCACTGGAAGAAACTCGGTGGAGGGTACGCAGGACCTGCCTAAATACTTTTCATAATTTCCTATGAATCAATAATATTTCAAAATCAAACCTCTTTAAAAATTAAAGCTTTTGTTCATCAAAATATGCTCTAAGGAAATAGAGAGGAGAGAAGTGATAAACTGGGAGAAAACACTTACAAGATATATAACCAGCAAAAGATTAAGTATCCAAAAGAAAACAATCCAGTAGAAAATTGGGCAAAGATAGTGCCCAGAGTAAGACACTCCTGTCTTTCAACTGGGTCTCTACAGGTCTAGCAAGATAATACAGGGGAGGGGGAGTCTCCTGACCCCATCCTATTATTTATGCCCTGATAACCACTGGGGAATATCCATCAGCCAATGGTGGGCTTCTTACTTCCTCTGGGGAGAACAGAATGTTCCTTACTGTTCTTTCATAAAGCCTGAGAAGCGTGAAGTCTCAACACAGAATCACTTACCAGGGAATCTGAGGGTAACTCTTACTCTTCACTTACTATAGGCACATAGCCTGCCTGTCATCCAAGACAGAACAGATCACAGGTAAGGATGGTCCCTCTGTCTCCCATAGAGAGAGAAAATGATTACATGCTGATAAACTCTGTGGATTAAACCAATGTTAATTTTCTGGTTTTTATGTTTATATTATGGTTATATAAAATGTTACTACTGGAGGAAACACAGAGAAGGGTACACAGGAGCTTCCTGTACATATTTTAATTTCCTCTGTAATTATTTAAAAATGAAAGTTTTTAAAAAATTAAGGTTTCTGTTCACCAAAACATACCATAAAAAAATGGGAAAGAGAGGAGCTATAAACTGGGGGAAAACATCTGCAAGACACACAGCCAGCAAAATTATCTAAAATAAAACAATCCAATAGAAAAATGGGAAAAGGTACTGCCCCAAAATTCATATGTTGGAACTTAGTATCAATGGGATGATAAGAGGTGAGGCCTTTCAGAAGTGATAAATCATGAGGGCTCCACCTTCAAGTGTGGGACAATGAGTGACTTTACAAAAGAGGCTCAAGTGAGCTACCTTGCCCCTTCTACTATGTGAGGACTCAGCAAGAAGGTACCATCTTTGAAGCAGACAGCAAGCTCTCACCAGACACTAAATCTGCTGGCACTCTGATCTTGGACTTTCTAGTCTCTAGAAGTATGAGTTATTTTAATTTTTAATGTCTGTAAATTACCCAATCTAAGTTACTGGGTAACTTAGTTATAGCAGCCCAAATAGTAGTTATAGCAGTTATTACTTATATAGCAGCCCAAAAGGACTAAAACACACCACGATGCCAGGGGCCCAGACAATAAAGAATGGGTTATCTTGAAGATACCCCACAATCACAGCCTCCTAAAATACCTCCTGTCTCCATCATTGTACTTCTGGATCCCCAAATCCATCACCAGGGAGGTATCTGAATCACAGCCTTCTATTCAAAACTCTTGAGTGGAATTTACAGCATCACAGGCCATCCAATGGTGCCTCTGCCCACACCTCTATCTCAAGTCAAAGGCAATTTCACATAACCAACTCTTAACATGTTGACCATGCTTCTCTAGATCTGCCTGCCTTCACTCATGCATGCTGCATGGTGAAGAGAATGTTCTCTCTCCTAAGGCAAGTCATCCTCCAAAACCCAACTCAGATGCTACCTGCTCCTTGGAGCCCTCTATGAATCTACAGATTGAATCACTCCTTCTCTGGGCTACACCTGCACTAAGTCTGCCCTCACACTTAGCTCACTGGATTCCACCTAACTCTGGTCTTTAGTCTCTCTTCTTTGCTTGACCATAAGCTTCCTGAGGGCAGGGTCCATCCCTGTCCTCTTTATATATTTGGGATGTGGCACAGGTATGCATCAAAAGTTTAATGACTCAAGGCTAATCATGCAACTAAATCTGTGGATACAGACAATTTATATTTAGACATATCTATTTATTTAATGCATCTTTACTATCTCCAAATCCCAAATTCTACATTAAGTCTTCTAAAAAAGAGGTCAAAGCACTCTGGACCTCTTTCAATAAGTAAATAATGCGAATTTTGCAGTACTGGGGACAGATCCCAGGGTCTTGCATATGCTAGGCAAGCTCTCTGCCACTGAACTGCATATCTAGCTCAATAATTAACAGTTAATTTATGTATCATACATCCAAAGTTGAAGGAGATGTAAGTCAAATATAAATTCATACACAGGGTGTATCATATTAACAATAATGTATAACAGATCAGAGGTTATGGCTGGAATTTAGGCCATAAAGATGAATTTTTCAGTACATTAAAAAAATTTTTTTTGTTTTTAAAATACTAACGTTCTAACATTCACTTGAATAGGAGTTATTAGCATGTGTGTTGTTTTAAATCTGGGAACATCCACAGGCTTTTCTAAACTTGTTTTGCTGATAATTAAAAAGCAAATGTGCACTCTCACACCCAAAGCAACTGTGTCTTAAAAATTTCCCTTCCTAGGCCCTCAAAGTTGCTTTCTGGAGAGAATAGCAAGCTCAGTGCTAGGGTTTAAAGGATAAATGTTAAAAAGCCTTTGTTATAAGAGCCATCAGTTAAAGGCTACATTCGGTGGCATTTTCATTCTGTTACCAGATTTCACGAATTAAGAACAACTTCCAAAAAAATCAAATTTTCCAAATATAGGAAAGCATATGATTTACATAAGCATGCTAGGAAGTTAAAGTGTATTATAACTTTTAGAAATGAAGATTTTCTTCTACTTTGCATTCCTGAGCCCACTTTCTCTGGGCTCCAAGCATTCTTTTACCAAGAGGCCACGTTGATAATGCATGACCCCACCAAAAATATGTGTACATGTATGTCCAGAGAGGGGAAGGAAAGATCCTAAGATCCTTATGAAAATTAATTTGGGGAGGAATGGAAGTAGATTAAACAATATCACATGATTGTCCTGTCATTTAAATGCACAGCACAGATAAACTCTAATAAAGAAAGTCAGTGACCTTCTAGATTATTCTGTGGGAAAAACTAAGGCACTCTGAAATTCACATTTGTCTTTCTGTTAGCACCACTGAACTGTGTCACAAGCAAAAGCAACCAATGCAGAAATTAACTTTAGACTTAGACTTCTAATCTCTAGATTTCAAATTTTATCTAGAAAATTATTATGCTTCTATCATCTTGAAAAATTTTCATTAGCTATAAAAGTAAAAACAGAAAAAGACAAAGGCCCTAAACCTTCTGAAGTTACAACTATAATTCAAGAATAATAAATAATTTCACTGATGCCTCCTAACTTTATTACCAAAAACACCAGTATCAAGGAATCACTCTTTAACAAAAGACCAAAAAAAACACACAAATCACCAAGTTTTAAAATCTGACAATATAACTTCAGTGTAAAAAATAGTTAAAAGAATTAGCTTTTCCTATTATTCACATAATGCTGAATGCCAAAGTATGCTTGTAGAAAAGACAAACCAAAACAACCTCAACAATGGAAAGAGGATAATGCAAGCAAAGAAAAATTAGAAATTTTTCTTTTTGTCATTCAATATAAGTCAAATATTGAGATCCTCTACCAAGATTAATTCCACAAAGGGACCCTGCCTTTGAGTCTCTCAATTCCCTCACAGCGGTTAGGTGACCCATGATCTGGGCCTCTTCTTCCTGCTGTGCCACAGTCCAGCAGGCCCTGCATGCACGAGACTCTTCACTAATAAGCAGTATCTAATTATCAGATAATACCTTATCAAAAACAGACATAGGCACCCATATGTGGTGCTGTCATGTCCTCGGTTTCTAGTGAAACACATCCCTTAAAGTTCTGCCTCTTCATGTGACCTCAGTCTATTCAATTCCTCAGTCTCTCGTTTTCCTTATCTATTAACAGGATAATTTCTGCCTCATAGGTCCTGTGAGGATTACATAAGATCAAACATGTAAATACTTGGCTCAGTGCCTGATACACTGTGGGCACTCAGTAGCCTAACAGAATCATAAATGCAGAGAGCACAAGCATAATTAATCCACTTTGTAACCCAATACCCATTTTAACAATGACTGTTTTCCAGTTTTCTTCACCGTAGGGAGGAAAAAAAAACTTCTAGTAATCATCAATGCAATCACCTTAAAATCTAATCTTTTTCAATACAAACACTGTATCAATAGAGAACAGATCATTGAGTCCTAAGGGTGGAAGGATGCAGCAGAGGGAGAGTGACTCCCTCTAAAGAGGTAGCAGGAGAGAATTTGGCAGGGGGAGGAATAGAATTGTTCTGCTATCTGATTTCAATGATGGTTGCACAACTTAATGTAATAGTCAAAATTAATAAAACTACACTGAGAGTGGATTGTATTATATGTCAATAATTTATTTTTCCATTACAGGAGACTGAACCTGAGGCCTTTCATGCACGCTAGGCAAGCACTCTACCACTGAACTATACCCCCAGCCCTTATTTATTTGTGTTTTGAGACAGGCTCACTAAATTACCCAGGCTGGCATCAAACTTGTGGTAATCCTGTCTCAGCCTCCCAAATAGGAGGCATTACTGGCATGTGCCACCACACCCAACTCAAAAATATTTTTTAATTGTAAAAACATCCAATCTTTTCTAACTAGAGAATAACTCAAAACAGTGACATAACTGAACTTTTATGTCTGAGACATTATAACAGATATATTCTATATTACCCTAAAATTAACATAAGTCAAATCCAGTTTTAAACTAGCTCTGATTTATTCAAGCAAAAATGTCAATACTATAAAAAAACACAAGTCACTACTTTTCTATAACAGAAGCAAAAACACTTTAGAAATGTACTTACATCAATTCAAAATAAAAGTGGTATTCTCTATCTACAGACAAAGGGGAATTTTTGACATTTCTGGCATGACTATAAATCTCCACTGCCTAATTAGTAGGTTTCTAATAAGCATGGATTATCATCCTCAAACTCCAAAAAGTAATAAACAGTAGACTTCAAAGATTTAATACAGCTTAAAATGATTACACATGTACACAGCAAGAGATAATAATCTACCTAAAAGTCAATACAAGCATTGTACCCACCCCCCACTCTTGTTCTGGGGATAAAACCCTGCAGGAAGTACTCAGCCCCTGAGCTAAAACAAGACTGCATAAAGCATTTTTAAAAAGCCACAACGTGGATCATTCATAACAAATGAATTTAAAAACTACACAATGGCAAAGGTGAAGTTCCAACACAAACATGTTTTACTACAGTCATTGTTTGGTTTCACTATATGTAAAAGGCTTGGTCACCACATAATTAGACGTTTTTTCCCCAATTCATATAAGCCAGAGGAGAACAAAGCAGTATGAAAGTGAGCATAGTAAAAAAAAAAAAAGAAAACCTGAAGGGATCTCAACAAGTAAGAAATTATCTACTGAGTGATTAAAAAGGAATGAGCTATTGATATAACAAAGACGGTTCTTAAAATAATTGAGTGAAGGATGCTAGATACCCTCCCCGCAAAAAACATGAATTTAAAGATTACCTTTAGATAAAAAAAAAACTAGAACATGCAAACTTATCTACAGTAATAGATCACAAGTTGCCCAGAGGAAAACAGCTAGACTGATTACAAAAGATCAAGAGGAAAGTTTGGGGGGTGATGGATATATTCATTATCTTGAGTGTGCTGATGGTTTCCTTGGTGTTGACACATAAAACATATCACATTACACACCTTAAATATATGCACTATCATAATTATATCTCAAGCTGACTTTTTAAAAGATTTTTCTGAATTAAAAAAAGGAAAGTTTCTTCCCTGTCTGGTATATTTAGGTCACTCTCTTTTTCAAACAGGTATATAACATGAAAAGTCGTAAAAGTGCAATACTTTCCACCAGTAAATTTGCATACATAATCCAAACCTTAATCCCAAAGATTTAACTATAATTTAAAAATAATGAGTTAATATTTACATAATTGTAACTACATGCCAGGCACAGTTTTAAATATTTTTTCTTGTATTATCTAATCCCACATCAACACTAAGTTACAAATGAGGGAAATGAAGCACTGAAAATAATCTGCATAAAGTCATACACCTGGTAAGTAGAGGAAGTAGTATTTGAACCCAGCGATCCTAGCTGTAGAGTTCAATTCCTTGCCCACTCTGCTCTACTGCCACTCACAATATACAACAAAATAGTTGAAAATAGAAAGCACTGAATACTGCACTGTAATACATCTCACATTCAGAATTTACATATTCATTAAAATTTGAAACATTTACATGAGACAAATAAAACAACAATGACCTTCATTCTTCTTGTCCTAATTAACAGATGGAAGAAAACCAAAAGCTAGACAGCCTGTTTAGAACTCAGAACAAATAAACGGCGGGTTGATCAGTTATTGGGAAGGTGATTCACACATTCTCAATCCAATTCTCTTCATTGCCTTCAAAACCCTAAATATTTTAATTAAAACCATGAAGGAAGAAAAAAATCTAACACAGAAAACAGGAAAATGTGAATGTCATTTGCTGTTCTCTCAAATACCTTACTGACTCCTTAATTATCAGTCTTTTATTAGAGTCTCAGCCTCTGATAAAAGCTCCCCAGGTGATTGACACATGCAGCCAAAGTTGAGAACCCCTGATTCTGATTTCTCATTAACGAAGGACAAAGAAAAAAGCAAGGTGCCACAAAAGCTTTGGTAAAGCATGACTCAAAGTTTTCCAAATCAATACTGAAGCGCTGACTACGTGCAAACTCTCGAGTTCAAATTTTAATAGGTTAAAATATGCATATAGAATATGAGAAAGCATAGTAATAACCTTTTTATTGATGCAAATAAATGGTAAACTGGATGGAATAACTTGAAGAAAAAGCTCTATTTTGGATGTTGTCAAAATAGGTAATATAAAAGCATACTAGACTAACAAATTCTCAACTTTTTGGAAATGCTAAATTCGAATCATGAATGCCATCAAGCCAATGGACTAAAATCAGAGAAAAACATGCTTAATATCCACTGCATTTAAAACAGGTAATAACACATTGTGAATACGGTTAAGACGCACGCGTTGAAAACACCTTCTATACCTTTACCCCATGTCCTGAATCAGCATTCCTTTAAGGAGCACCTCTTCCGTTAAGATCCTTATTCAGCCTATCTGGGGTAGGGCCTGAGGCTGCATTTCTAACAAGTTATCTAACAGGTTATTTTGATGCTGCTGGTAGGTTGACCACACTTTCAGCAATAAGGCCCAATAACTTGAATATGGGTTTTAACATCAGCCAATTGGCTTACAAATATGGTTATACCTAGGACCCAAGAAATAAGTGTCAACAGGAGTTATTACTAGCTCAGGCCCAAAAAAGGCGGGGGTGGGGGTGGGAGGGAGTGTGAAAGCAAATACTTGTTTGTATAGGTAGTCTACAGGGCTAAGAATCCTGGAATACTGTGTTCCTAGTTCCAACCAAGTATGTGTCAGGGTGATTAAAGTCTACGACATAGTTTTTTTTAAATTTAATGCCGAATCTTTATGGCTTAAAACAAGTACTCGACGAATGCACCAAATTAACGACGTTAAGTCAAACCCCAAAATAATCCGCGAAAAAACACTATTTGTACATGTGGATGCAGGCCGTCATAATTTGATACAAATACCGAGCTTATGCACTGAGTTTCATTTTGTCCTAAAATAAGAATTTTCCTGAACATTTTCGCTTTAAAGCTCAGGGTTTCGGTACTGTGATGTTTCAGAACTTAGCAGCTCTTTGAAAACCATAAGAACAAGTGGGAGCTCAGGGAGAAAACGTCGGATACATTTCAAGACTCAAAGCAAAAAACCTGGGGAAAGAAGATGGGCAAACAGTTCAGTTCAAGGGAAGGAACACCTCAGGTGGCAGAAGCTCCACGTTCTTACCTACGATGGTGGCGGGTTTGGGTTCGGGCTTTGTTTGTTTTGTTACTATCCAGGGCCACAGGCGGAGTAGTACGTGGTTGTGGAAACTCACACTAAAGAGGCAGCAGGATACCCAAACCAAACTTCAGAAGCTAGGGGGAATACAATTTTCAAGCTCGCTTCCCTCTTCCCAGCCTCTCCCTGCGCTTGGGAACTCAGCCACCGCCCAAACACAAAATGATCGAAGAAGCTTCGCTGTGGTACTGAAGCCAGAGCCAGAATTGAAGATGACGGCAAAATACTACGTAAAGGTCCCGATAATCCAAGGAATCTGCCCGAAAGAAAAATGGCCTCCGCCTGTGGTCTCACCACTTTCAAAAAAGACCAAATTAAAAATGGCAACAGAGGCAAGCTGTTCAGACGCTGGGGACGTCATGCATACGATTAGCAGGTGACGAATCACGGTTACCCACAGTGATGTGTAGTTGAAATCATCAAAAGAAAGTAAAATAGTATCTCCGTGGTTTTATTAATACCGGGAAATTACGAAATTAAGAGTGAAAAACATTTTCGATAAGGAAGATGTTAGAAGACAGGTTGCAGAGTAAAAGGTAGCTTTCACGATACCTGAGAAACTTTAATTAAAATAGCTACCTTTAAATGTAACTTCCTCCATAATTTTTTAAATGATCTAGAAGAGTAACAGTTCCGCCCTTGAACCAAAAACAGAATGGAGGGAGAATACGGAAATTGATTAGTGAAGGGAACCTATTTCCGATCTCCCGGCGCTCGCTTTCCCTTATGAAGAACTGAGGGCGGAAGGGTCCGAGACGGCGACTATGTCTCACGGCGCATGTCCGCTCTTCAGCCCGATCCGGGGAAGTTCTGGCGTTAGCTTTTTTTTCCCCCTCCTACTGCTCAAGGCTGACGTACAGGGAGGCGGGGCCTAGTGTTGAGCGACAGAATCAGGCGCTTTGTGATTGGTCAAGTCGAGTAGCACAGAGCGCCAAGAATGGTCGACTAATATTTAGTTCATTCAGTAAATATTCGTCAAGTGCGCCTCAAAAAGACAATTCTATACCCTTTTGATGTATTGTTTAAATTTGATGTGTTTTCTCTAAGCTTTCAGTTTCAACAATTTTCCGAGGTTGACATTAAATGAACTGCGCCCCAGTTCTTTCCGGTGACTACCGCCGCTATCCTTGACTAGAACTTCAACTAAAATCCGGAAAAGCGAACTAACGAGTCCAGCGTCAGCCGCAAAGCTGCGCATGCGCCGAGGCGCCGCACAAGGTGAAGGTTGCCGGAATCCCGCGCTGCCTCGGATTGAGGTTCGCCCTCGGGAGCTTGCTGACGGAGTTGGCGGCCTAGGGAAGCGCAGCGGCTGGTGGGCAGGTGAGAGCGCTGGAACCTCAGGCGAAACGAACAACTTTCTCTCCAGCTGAAGAGGAGAGAAGCTTGTAGGTGCCCCTGTCCCCCCCGACACACATACACAAAGGTCATGGTGTCTTCCCTGTCCTTGGGGGCGGAGCCAAGGAGGAGGCTGGCCCTCTAGGAGGCTGAGGACCTTTATTTAAAATAACTTAGGCAGTAAATACTTGCTGATGGGATGTGGGTGGCTAGAAGGTGTTCAGAATAGCAGAGTTAGAATAGCGCTTTCCACACACTCACCTGCGCGGTGCAGTACGTGGAAAAGTTGTTCTAGGGAAAGCCCCAATTGCACCTGCGCGCCATCTTCCAACACGACCTCTATAACTCCTATACTGGTAAGGCCAACCGATCGGAGAGGATGCATAGTGCCTCCGAGGCTGTTAATGGGTAGATGCTACCCCCTGATGTGGAACTGAATGGCAGAACTGTTGGACACCATGGTTATGCCAACTGTAGGGAAATAGAAACAGGACTTAGGACTGTTGACAATATTAAGGAGATCGAAATGCATTGAAAATGGAAGAGATGCTCTGAGATCGTCCTCATCTTTCTCACAGGTGGGACCAACCCCAAATTTGTTGCTGTTTCAGAGACTTAGTGTGGCAGTTTCATTCATTAACATCAACATCGTCAGTTTTTCCATTAACAAGTGTATATGCGTGTGTTTGTGACACTGCTTTAGAAGACACAGGCAAGTCCCTGACCTCATGGAGCTTATATTCTAGTGATGGGGGGAGAAACGATAAACACATACACCCATAAATGAACAAGATGTTTCTAGAATCTAGGTTATTTTTCCTGGGAAGCAGATTTTGAGATTTGTGGGCAGAGTATTTATTTGAGAGGACTTTTTTGGACCATCACCAGTGAAGAAAGGAAGCAGAATTGGGCAGATAGAAATAAGTCTAGAAGCAAGCCAGGTGCGTTGGTGCAAGCCTGTATTGCCAGCTACTCCAGAGGCTGAGGAAGGAGGATTTTAAGTTTAGTGCCATCCCTGGCAACTTAGCCAGACCCTGTCTTAAAAAAAAAAAAAAAAAAAAAAGATTGAGGTTGTAGCTCTGGTAAAACAACCCCCCAGGGTCCAATTCCCAATACAAAAAGCAAAGCAAAAACAAAAAAAAGGATGAATTTCTTTCCTTTGAGATGAATTCAAAGGAAATAGAGAAAACAAGTATGGTTTTGAAAAAATGAATCAACTCAGCAGAGACTTTTATACATTCTTTTTTTGAGTTTGTTTTTTTTTTTCTCCCATACAGCATTCGTATTTGAATTGTTCCTTCTCAAACCTGTATTCTAAAAGGTCAAGAATCATGCCTTATTGATCTTGATGTTTTCCCCTGAGCCTGTCTTGGTATTCCTAGCATGTAATAGACAATAAGATTAAGTGAACATGTGAATAAGATTCATGTCACATTCTTGAAAGTTGGTAAGCCTTAAATGATGTGAACATGGAGATATGATTGTTTCTGGATCAATCTTTACAATATTTCCTAATTTTAGAATTTATAGCCAAATATTAGAATATTAGGTGATAATGTATAATGGCATTGATCAAACAGGAATCTCTAGAGGTGCCTATTTTATATATGAGTTTTATTAAAGCTAATATACTTCACTAATAATAGCTTTCATGAATTAGGCATTTCCCACATAACTGGGCACTGTACTAAGCTATGGATATTTTTTATACATATATATATACACACACATATATATATGAATATATAACACATATATATATATGTAATTTTCATAATGTGGCTCCATATTGCAGATTACAAGATTGAGACAGGAAAGAATTTGCCAAGAGTTTATAACTTATTTGTGATGGAGGTTAGAATTGATTGTTACCATTATTCAAAGCCTTTGCTGTTAAATAACCAATGTTTCTGAAAATGCACATCAAGTCTCTTTCACGAAGACTCTCACATTTAGTCAGTTGGCAACCATAATTTTATTAGCTATTATTGCAGAAACAAACATGAAGTTATTCTTTTTTTTTTTTTTAATTTTTTTTAGTTGTAGATGGACACAATGTCTTTATTTTATTGCTTTGTATGTGGTGCTGAGGATCGAACCCAGGGCCTCATGCATGCGAGGCAAGTGCTCTACCACTGAGCTACAATCCCAGCCCCATGAAGTTATTCTTGTCTTTGCACTTTGCTCTTTTAGTTTTCCTATTTATTTCAAAGTTAGCTCACATAGCTCTCACAAACTAGACTGTTAACTGTCCTAATTCATCCTAGATTCTGATTACAGAATCATACCATTCTCCACAATAGAAATATCCCTAAAGACCACAGAACTTTTCTTCAGAAGTTAGATATTTTTACTCCTTTCTAACTGATTGTCCAGAGAAGCGAGGCATTCATTCATGTCTTCTCCTGATCTTGTTACACTCCAGGTTTACTCCAAAATTTTGTTTTTCTTCTCAAATGATCAAAATAATCATAATTGCTAGTCATCA
Source organism: Geosciurus inauris (assembly GCA_004024805.1). NCBI lineage: Eukaryota > Metazoa > Chordata > Mammalia > Rodentia > Sciuridae > Geosciurus > Geosciurus inauris. Next base: position 12,081 of record PVHX01022956.1, read on the forward strand.
TCGAGCCCAGACTAAGTGTCAGGTATTGTGCCAACTGCACAACCACCTTGTGTTATGGAAGTCACTATTATTCTCCTTTTTTGAATGATAGAACTGAGGTGTAGTGAGATTAAATGACTCATCCAAGGCCACATGGCCAAAAGTAAAGTGGTAAGGTGGAGATTCAGAGCCCAAGTGGTATGATTCCACAGCTCATTCCTTAATCACCCCATGGCAATGCATTCCTACTAAAAGGATTAATTGTACATTACTTTCTGAAAACTGGCAGGCAGAAACTAGATCCTGATGGGCTTTTTATGCTTTATTAGGAAATTTAGATTTTACCCTCCAGTCAAAATGCCACTAACAGATTCTGAGCAAAGCAGAAATACGATTACATTTGGTTTGTTTTTTGTTTTGTTTTGCAAAGTGTGTTAAAAGTGTAAAAAATGGATTTGTGGGAGTTGAATAGTGGTTTTAACTCTAGCTTCAGAATTATCTAGAAAATATATTAAAACACAGATTACTGGACACTGCCTTAGCGTTTATGATTCAGTAGGTCAGGAGCAACCTGAAAATTTGCATTTCTAGTAAATTTCCAGATGATGGCTAATGCTACTGTTGAGGAGACCACATTGAGAACCAGTGGACTGAGAAGGTCATTTGAGAGGCCATTTAAAGTCTGACTGTGGCCATGGGGAAAGATCATGTCAGATATCAGGATGTGGTGACCAACTTGAGTGTGAGGAAAAGGGCAGGATCTACTATATCCAGGTTTCTGAATCAAATGGCTTAGTATATAATGCCTTTAAAAAAAAAATAGGAAATCCAAGTAGAACAGCATTTGGGGAAGGAAAGGATTTGTTTTTATGTGAGATGGTTTTAAACTATTTTGGGGAACAAGTTGGATATGACTTATGGACAGGTCTAAGCCAGAGGTGAAGGTGCGAGAGCCATTAGTGAATGCTTTATAATTCAAATTTAGGATGTAAATGAAACCACCGGAAGCCAACCCAAGACAGATCTTTGTTGAGGATGAATAGGTGGGTGGAAAGCAAGGAGTCATTAAAGGAAACTGAGAAGGGACAGAGTCCTAAGTACTTAACAAGTTTAAAAATACATAAAATACTTCAGAGAAATCAAGTAAAGAGACAGGTTGGTGATTGTTATGATTTGGACCTTAAATGTCCCCCAAAGCCAACAGCTTTTTTTTGAGTCATCATGTATTGCTATTGGGAGGTAGTGGAATCTTTAGGACATGGGGCCAAGTGGAAGGAAGTTAGGTCATTGTGGGTGTGCCCCTGAAAGGGAATGTACCTGTTTCTCCCTCTCTCTTTTCTCAGCTGCTGTAAGGTGAGCAATTGGAAGCTTCCCACCATGCTATACTGTGCTGCTGCAGACCCAGAGTAGTGGGGCCAAGCTACCATGGACTGAAATCATGAGCCAAAATAAACCTGTCCTGCTTTTCAGTTGTTTTTCTCAGATATTTTGTCACAGTGATGGAAACGGACTACAACAGTGATCTTTATATCAGAGTAGTTTCCGTGGAGAATGGAGCAAAAGCAGATTAGTTGGGTTTGAAGAAGCCATCCTAGGAAAAGATGCATTATTTGAAAAGAATGCAATTGTATGGTACCTGGAAAATAGAATGGTGAAGGGCAGTTACCTTGGGGAGCTTCCATTTGGTTCTCTTCAATGGAGAAAATTGGCTGTGGTTATGCAGAGAAGGAATAGTGGAGGTTGGAGATAGAAGAAGGGAGATTACGGCATTGGAACCCAAGACATGGTGGAAAGTGGAACTGGAGCATAAGTGACAGGAGTACCAGTTCCTTCTTTTAGACAGTGAGGAAAGAGGTTAAGGTCTGAGACGGATAGGTTTTTGCAAGTGGGGGCAGAATGTTAAGGGTGTTAATGCCCCATTGTCACAATGTCCTCTGGTCAGTAGGTTATGTACAGAAAAAAAGATAGGAAGTAAAATGAAAATCTCAGCAATGGTAAGAAATAGAAATTGGTCCTTTAGGGATTCAGAGAGACCAGGGATATGTGAATCACTGCTGAAACACTAAGGTCCAAATCAATTGGACATTTAATCTGGAGCAGTCTGGCTATTTGCATGATACACATCCCCTTCTCCACCAGCCCCAGGATCAAGTGGCAGCCATAATGTAAAATTAGTGAAAGGGGAGTGGGGTGTGGTGGCACACACCTGTAATCCCAGCACCTTGGGAGGCTGAGACTGGAGAATCTCAAGTTCAAAGCCAGCCTCAGCAAGAGAGGCGCTAAGCAACTCAGTGAGACGCTGTCTCTAAATAAAATACAAAATAGGGCTGGGGGTGTGGCTCAGTGGTTGAATACCTGTGAGTTCAGTCCCCAGTACCAAAAAACAAAAACAAACAAACAAAAAATCAGTGAAAGGGGGTGGACGAATTCTATGAACAACACAGCCTGCCTGAGACTCTCATGTCTTATTAGTCACTAATCAGTGACTCACTTCATATTTTGAACTGCTTACAATTAGTTAACCTCCCATGTAAGATTTGTGATATTTTTAGTATATAATTTTTAATTATAAATACATTGAATTCACAAAGCAAGGGGAAATAGCAAAAACCAAGAATTATTTACATGCATCTATTTTAACCTTCACTGTACTCCATGGCTACATGTCCATTTTTGCATAGCTGTACTCAGCAGCCTGGCTGCTGGATGTAGGTCAGTCTGACCTTGAATGGTGGGGTAAAGTCAATGGTAGGATTTTGTAGGATTCACTCTTCATGTATTGAAGAATGTTTCTAGTCTTTGTTTTTAACAAAACTGGAAAAATGATGTTATTTTCTATTTTCAGTGATAAAAAAGAAAATTACTGTTTTTGCCATGCTGATCAGTTGAATAGGTATGAAAATAATATGCATTTTTTTGAAAAGTTTTTAATGAATACATAAAAACATAAAAATTGTACATAAGAATGAGATACCATGATAATAAATAATAAGAATCATGTGATGTTTCAATACATGTACAAATCAGTTTAAACAGATCCACCTTCCCAAACATTTGTCATTTTTTTAATGGTAAAAATTCTCAAAACCTTCTAGCTTTTTTGCTATCCTTCCTAATGCATACACAAAAGTGCCAAAATCTGAACCGCTATATTAAAAAACTATTTTTAACACCAGTGATTGGAATTTAAAATGAGGAATTCACAAACACCTAAGGCCAACATTGTGATCATAATAGAAAAGGCTTTGTATAGTCCCAGTAAATTTCATGAAATATAATCACAGGAGATCGGTTGATTAATCGTCTGACTTTCTAATGACTTTATGATTAAATTACATTTGATTCAAGCTCTTAAACATTACCATTTTTCAAATATTTTACGCAGAGTAGCAATGAAGATTTTCTTTTTTAAAAAATCTACCTTACACTGTGTCCAAACACCAGCAGATGGCGCCCAGCAAGCCCCACAGGCAAAATGAGAATTTTTGATAGAATATTCCCTGCAGCTGGGTTGTTGTAGACCTAATTTTGTAGTGAGAAATAATAAAACTTGATGGATTTGTTTGACACTTTGCTACATAAAAAGAGTAGTCTGACATCCAGAGCCCAGCTGTTTGAGATTTTCTAGGAAATATGACTGCTTATTGCCCCTAACCTTAACTGTCCAGTTCTGTCTCCCAGAAACCTTGATTCAGCTTGGAATGTAACAGATTCCAGAAAACTCATCAGAGGCTCTAATGGTAGAAATTGAAGAGGCAGTGATCTCTTTAATGCAAACTAGAGAAATGGAAAGTTGCTGTTCTACACAGAAATAAGTTAAAGGAAGAATATTTATGATCTGGGAGTTTAGCTTAATGATAGAGTACTTGCCTAGCATTTGTTAGGCCCCCTGGTTCAATACCCAGCAACACACATTAAAAAAGAAGAAGAAAAGAAAAGATAGGGTCTAAAGTATAAGTCTCAGTATTTTCTTTTCTTGGCCTTTAAGTTTATAGCTACTCAAAAAGATGCAGCATTTGTAATGAGTTGGAGGTATAGCAGGCTTCCTCCTCTTAGGTTCATTAACATCTTCCTATCCATTCTGTGTTGATAACTAAGCTAAAGAAAACTGAGCCAAACAGCCCAGCTAATCTCAACTCTGGAGGATCTAATTTTGAACAGATGACATGAGACCACTGTTAAGTACACTGATACACTTGATATGAGAATCAGAATATGCCAGGCTTTACATGCTAGGCTAGTTGACCTCAGTGACCTCCACACGTGTCCACCATCCACTCTAACGTTCTTCTTGTTCTCATCATGCCCTGGAAATTCTGAGACTGTACTGTCTGGGTTGGGATGCTAATTCTTTTGTTGTTGTTTGTTCATTTGTTTTTGGTTCCAGGGACTGAACACAGGGCGCTCAACCACTGAGCCACATCCCCTACCCTTTTTAATATTTTATTTAGAGATAGGGTCTTGCTGAGTTGCTTAGGGCCTCACTAAGTAGCTGAAACTGGCTTTGAACTTGCAATCCTCCTGCTTCAGCTTCCTCAGCCACTTGGATTACAAGTGTGCACCACCATGCCCAGCAGGATGCTAACGCTTGACTTTTGAGAACTGTTTGATAGAATACCAGCTGAGCCTTTTAAGATCCCAAAATCTAAATGGAGTGCCACAACTAATTGACAGTGATTCTAGAGTCAATTATTTAGGGCGTCTTCATTTATAAAATGGTCTTCTGGTCTTACAAAGTCACTAGGAAGACAAAACAAAATGAATATGAAACTTTTTGAATAATGCATGATGTGTATTTTTGAGAGAAAAGTATTAAAATGAATGAAGATTGTCTCTAAACTTTTTTCTAAACCTAAAAAAATGCATTTCAGTGAATATCTGCTCTTTTTGCTTGGCCTAAGATTAACCAATCTTACTTCATTTCTCTTGAAATGACTTATTTTAGGGAGTAGCCCTTTTATTGCTCTTTAAATCAGATCATTCATTGTGAGCAGATTCTTAAGAAATTGTTTCAAAACTCAGGAATCTCTGATACCCATAAGCTAGTTTCACACCACTTGAAATGTCTTGCCAGATGTTTTGAGGGAAGGACTGTCTAGGTAAATTGTATGTTACTTAAGTTTGTTTCCCAAATCAGATCCCCTAGTCTCCTTGCTACTCAGCACTACGAACCTTCTGAAAGTCAGGGTTTTAAAAACCTTTTGTCTAGTCCATTTGCAAAACAAGTTAAAAAATATGTTAATTCTTTGAATTATCCTGAAAAGCAGAATATAGAGAAGATGAATAGTTACAGGAATATTTGTCAACCGGAATTGGTCAAATTAGAATATCTCCAGAGAAGCAAATGGTGTAAAGCAATTAAAAAGGATAATGAAGTTGAGAAGAAAAATTACAAAACAATATGTATATTATGATCCCCTTTTTTAAACCAAAAAGATTTTAGATTTCCTTTCCTTATTTTCTTATTCCTTTTCCTTACTTACTAATTTTAAAAAGTAAGCCTGTAATAATAGAAAAGGGCAGTAATGTCAGTTTTCATTTTGGAAAAAAACCCACAGAAAAATTGAGAAGAAATAGTGTTAAAATTGCATCCCCAAAATGTGTTTGATTGTAAAAACTCCTCAAGAGGATATGGACAAAATGAGTCACACGTTACCTCATTTCCATATCAAATATGAAATTTTAAAACTATATTGCCTTTTTCTTAAAAATAGCTATGAGCCTTACTCAGGCAATAGAAGACACATAGTATGCTGGGAAGCTGTTTGGGAAGTAAAGTAGATTAAAGTTACATGCAATTGCCATTTTAAGAGTGCTTGTTCTACCTTGCTGGATGGGGATGAACTATTATGTATTCAGTATGACCACATTATGTGCATTAAATGCAAAGATTCTAAAAGGACTTTGTAAAATAAAAAGCTCTATTATCCTGATCCTAATCATTTTCCAAGCCTCTTAAAAGACAACAGAATAATCTATCAGAAAATAGTTTCCTGCTCTCTTACCTCCATTAGTCAAATCAATATGTGAGATACAGAGAATTTGAGGAAATAAGAACATGTAGGTGTTCAGTAAACATTAAATCAGTTAATCTTAAATCAGTCCTCACCATTATTAACTCAGAAGTACTGTACTGGGCCTCAGTGATGTTTGACAAATAGTTTTCAGCCAAAATAGATAGTAATTCCCAGATTTAACTAAACCTAAATGTCAAAAAAGATACATAGCTCCTCAGGTTATCCAGATGAAAGAATAAGAAGTCTGTTAAACATAGTGTACATAAAAATAGAGTGCCTCTTTTGTCTTTAACTCACAAACATCCAAAAGATGGGGGCTAACTTGATCCTAGTCTGAGACCCCACACTCACTTTTTTCCAGGATGGGTCACAGTACATCACATCATATTATGATCTATATACAGAGAACAGCACAACACTTTCTCAGATATTGCTGTGATAAATAGTAGTTTAATTCATTCTGAAATTAGTTATCAGTCCCTATTTTATTATGATATCCTTTGTCCAAACTTTTTTTTTAGAGAAAAAGCTGACATGTTGGAATAATGTTAGTGACCATGGAGAAGTAAATGGTGAATAGCAGAGACGTCATTAGTTAAAAGTAATGTGGCTTTATAACCTCATGTTGAAAATGACAGAGGTGCTAAAGACATCTTTTTGAGTATTGAGAGGAGTAGATTTGAAGTATCACTGTTAACTTTCCATCACTGTGACAAAATATCTGAGATTAATCAATTTATAAGGAGGAAAGGATTATTTTAGCTCACAGTTTTAGAGGTTTCAGTCTGGTTGGTTAATTGCTCTTGAGCCTGTGGCAAGGCAGTACAGCATGGTGGGAGAATATAGCGGAGGAAGCTTCTCACCTCATGCTGACCAGGAAGCAGAGAGAGAAAGAGGCAGGGGTCCCAGTAGCTTCTTCAAGGTCATGCCCCAGCAGAAAACCTAACTTCCTTCTACTAGGCCCCACCTCCTAAAGGTTCCAACAGCCTCTATTAGCATGATAGGCTGGCAGCCAAACCTTTAACAATTGGGCCTTTAGGAAACCCCTATCCAAACTATGGCAGTCTCTTCTAGACCTTTAGTTCAAGGTGTTCTGTGGACCAGAATGCCACATGTCAGTCAACACAAGCCATTTGACTTTAATGCAGCCTCTGTCCCTCTTTTTCTTTAGAAAGTAAACCTTATTAGAGTTCCTCCCTCATTACTCCAAGTTACCTAATTCCCTCTCCTAATTGTATTATTCTCTCAAATCTCAAACATTCTATAAAGATGTTTGCACAGTGGACTTCACAATCAAATTTATCATAAGACTGGTATTTATGATAAAATGGAACATAAGCTTATCAATAAAAGATATAGTCTCTGTCTGGAGACAGTGGCACACATCTGTAATCCTGACTATTAGGGAGGCTGAGGCAGGAGGACCACCAGTTTGAGCAGCTTGCAAGACCCTGCCTCAAAATACTTAAAAAAGGTCTACAATGTAGCTTAGTGGTAGAGCACCCTTGAGTTTAGTCCTTGGTAACCCCGCCCCTTCACACATACACATACAAGGTATCATCCCTAAAGGTTCCAAAGTTTTCAGGATACCAGAGCACTTTAGAAAAGGAAAAGACCATAAGATACTTTCAGTTTCAAAGTAGGTCATGTTTTCTTCATCTAGTGCTTTTAAGTTTAGCAGCAGAACCCTTACAATATGTGAATTGAGACCTAGGGGAGAGATGTTTTCTGTTGCTGGGAATAATATGTTTATAAGCATAACGCTTGCATCCTTCTGTTTACTTTTAATACACATGCAAAACAGTTCAGGCTTTTTAGCTCAGTACTACAGTTTTTAAATACTGATTTAAGCATATATTGAATAAATAGAAACATTTAAGATAGACATTGTTCCAGTGGCATTTATACAAAATATATAATAATTTAGGAGATTTCATCATGCCAAATAACTCATAAGTGCAAATGAAGCAAATTCTTGGCATGATCCACAGAGGAGGAAGCAGTCCGAATCTTTCTGGGCTTAGAAAGAAACTTGCAAAATGGTACCATTTGTATCATCACAATCTATAGGGTAGTCACTAATGAGAGCCCCTTAAATATAAAAATGTAAGAAAGCTTTAAAGGTTGTCTGGACTTGAGTTCACAAAACCAACAGATCTCAGAACGGATCTTTCCTAGGCCATGCTTTCCAAATCAAAGACAGGAGAAATTGTATTTTAAACACCAACTAGCTTTATATAACAATGCAACTTTCTAGCCCCAATATCTTCTGTAAACTGAGTTGACAGTAACTAGTGATTCAGGCAGGGCAAACATTCTAAAATGCAGTAGTTGGACACCTAACTGTGGACATAACATTAATTAATTCTAATTCAGAGCTCCCAAGTCGGAGGGTTTTGCTACAATTGGAATCTGTACTTACTCATTCTAATCTCATTGAAACCTCATCACTTATATCATTTCACAGCAGGGAACCTAAATTGTTACTGCATGTTTAAAGATTAAGAATTTGATTATTCTGTTCAAGTCGTGACTGAATATAATTATAAAAAACAAAAAAGGAAAGAGCTGAGTGGTACATCACTTGCCTACAATGCAAGAGGCAATGGGTTTGATCCTCAACGAATCAAAATTAATTAAGAATTTGAAGACTAACTTTGTGGCTCAGACAGCAGCTAGTAACAAATATAAAGAATACTGCATGCATGAGTGTTTTCAAAGATGTATGTAGCTTTCCTGGCCAATAATGTCATTCCTTTACAGTTGTTAACTAAAAGTTAAGAATTGCTTTCTGAGTCTCCCCAGCCTGAGTTCCTGATATCCCTTTGTATCTACAATGTATCTCTTTTACATATTATAACTAAAAATGTTTAAGTCATCTCTTATTGAAGTGTTGTGCAGTGCTTATAGTGGTTTATAGATGCAATTTGAGGGAGTTTGTTTTGTTGTTTTCCTAGGTACACTGGTGCCAAACGACTATGACCTTTCAGAACTTCTTGAGAGACTATAAAGTTCTGATTGTTATGGTACCTTTAATTGGGCTCATACATTTGGGGTGGCATAAAATCAAAAGCAGCCCTGTCTTCCAGTTACCTCATAAGGACAACATTCCTGAGCCAGATAGTCTGGCACTTGCAAGTCCACCGAAGAGCCAAATACAAGGGAAACAGTAGGCTTGCAACTTTCAGGTAAGTTCTCTTTAATCTGGTCAACCATATTGTATGTTCCAATGTGAGAAACTTGATTTTATAGAGCACTGGCAAGAAAAAAGCCAAATTCACAAGTGAGCTGTTGCTTTTATAATGACCCACATTCTTCTCTCTTTTTTCCAAGACAGATAAAATGAGTTGTTTAATTCCTTAGCATCTAATATTTTAGCTTCAAAATAATTTGTTCATTTTGATAATCACTAAAATTAAGAAGATGTAGTTAATTAATTCAGAGCTATAGGCCCTCATTCATAATTCCAAAATCCAAAAAGTTTTAAAAACCAAAACATCTGTCCTAATTCGTGTGGCCATAAAACTTAATCTTAATTGACATAAGACAATTGCAGTGTTTAGCCCATTTAAAATGAAATTTTAATTTCACTGCAGAAATGTTGTGTTTGATAATGTGTGTTGTACTACATCATAGTCATCGATGATAGATATGTACTAACTATTTTGATTGTAGATGTTTATACAACATTAGGTTTGTAAAGTCCAAGAAATTCTCAACTGTGAAACTCATCTGGCCTCAAGGGTTCCAGGTAAAGAAGTTGGCCCTATAATTATAAAGCATTTTCCATTTTTAATACACGTTTTTGATTTTGAACTAGGGACCATGCTGTAAATTTTGGAATAAGGTGTGTCATTTTAAGGTTCTGCTCCTTAATACAAGGAGAACCTTGAGCCGATTTTCTTCATTTGTAAGAGGTGTGAAATTTTGACTTGTGATAAGACTGTGATATAATTACTGGTTACAACATTAAGATTTTATTTTTAAATGTTCATTAGGAAAAAGAAAAAAGTGATTTACAATATTAGATACTTATTTAACATAAAAGCTTAAAAAAATAACCATCAGATATTCCTTGTAAAATTCTGTTTTTATAGGAGGAATTTTAATGTATGTGAGCAGAGAGTTACAGCATTTATTAGATGATTCATTTTTATATAGAAGGTCATGAGAACATGATAGTGTATATAGGTTGTAGGTGATGTTTTTCCCTGTAACTCATGTCATAAGAGCATAAGGTATAGCAGACATTGGGAGGAAAAAGTTTTTTCTTGTGCAAAAAGAAATACAGGGAATTTTATTTAAAGTATACTTGGAGGAAAAATAAAGTTGAGGAAAGAAAGTATCTCCTCTAAAAGATTAGGTGAATACAGTAATAGCGTTAAATGTCAATGAAGCAATAGTTAGGATAGTCTTAGAAGTGAATAACTCTAGTTAGACAAATAGAAGCAGATATTTAAACAGGCTTTGGGTAAGCAAAAGTTAAAACCAGATTTTAGACTGAATTAAACACTGATTCCAAATAGTTGAAATACATCAAAAAAATACTACTATTTTTTCCCTTTTTATTTCTACTTTTATTATAGAAAATTTTAAACATACTTATAAATAGAAAATATTCTATACTGAATATTCAATACTGAATATTGAATACTGAACCCGTAAGTACCCATAACCCATCTCTAACACTTTCCTGCATTTTGCCAATTTTTTATTCATCCTTTTATTTTTTTAATTGCTTCAGTGTTTCATAGCAACTCCCAAGTGCCACTGTGTAGCCCTTCCGTATACATCCTTTAACAGTAATAGTGAACACATTAATAACCACACAACCACATTTGCATTATCACACTGAGAAAATTGATAGTAATTCCTTACTATAACTTGATACCCAGCATCATGTTTATATTTATGTATTTGTCTTTTAAAAAATATTCTTAGATGGTTTGTTGGTATTCAGATTCAAACAAGATCCATATACTGCATTTGATAAATAATGTCTCTTTCAAAACTATTAAATATACCCTGCTGGTCTACTTTTAAAAAAATAACTCACATTCTGAATTTGGTCAGTTGCACTCTTTTTTTGTCGTTTAACAAATTCCTCCCCTTATTTTCCATTATCTGGAAGTTAAATCAAAAGGTTTACTTGGATTTGGCTTAATTTTTTAAAAAAACAAGAGTTCATGGATAGCATCATGGTATATATCCTAGATAATAACGTTTCACATATAATGTCTGATCTACTTTTAGTGTTGATAATATTAATAAGTGAGTTATCAGTCTGATCTCTCCATTATAAAGTTCTTCATTAATCGCTTATTTAATAAATTATAAACATCTATTGGTGATCATTGCACTAATCTGGGAATTGGCTTACTTTTCTGTAAAAGGACTAGATAGTTTGCCTTGCAAACCATATGTTCTCTGTTCCAACCACTCAACTTTCTGTTGTAGCATATAAAAGCATTTATATACAATATGTGATAGTTGCATTCTAATAAAACTTTATTTACAAAAACAGGCAGCTGGCTGCCTGTGGTTCCTGGACTTAATTAACCAACCAAGGTGATGACATAATCCATATTTTATTGGAGATACCAAATTCTTCTATCGTTTTTTCTATAAAAACGATAAGTTTTTTAGGTACAACAAGTTGTTTAGGTACAACAACTTTCTTTCAACTACTCAGGTACCTCAGCATTTATACTGAAAAGATGAGGTAAATGCTCTATTTCCCTTTATTAGGTTTTAAAAATAATGAGTTAGTGTTCTAGTAGCTTAAGAATTTTGGTTTGGGGGGCTGGGGCTGTAGCTCAGTGGTAGAGCGCTTGCCTAGCATGCGTGAGGCACTGGGTTCGATCCTCAGCACCACATATAAATAATAAATGAATAAAATAAAGATCCATCAACAACTAAAAAAAAATTTAAAAAAAAAAAAGAATTTTGGTTTGGGTATCAGTGCAAATTTGTGGATTTGCATAATATTTCATTTTTCTCAATCCATTACAGCCACCATTTTATTTAATGCTCAAATTGTCCCATCTTGAATCCTCTCCAAGTTGACTCCTACAACTTTTTTTTTCCCTGTGACCTTTTGAAATGACCCAGGGAGTCTTTGATAATATCCTTAGTTTTTGGCAGAAAACTTCTAGTAGCTCAATTTGTGTATTTCTTGCTTCAGGCCTAAAATCAGCCAGTTTTCTAAAGAACCCTAAATCCTTTTAGGAGAAACTTTACCCATTTTTATTTCTTGAAATCATATTTTATGGTGTGTTATCTCTTAATTTAAGAAGCAGTCATGTAAGTTTTGCTGTTATTTTAGTTAAGTATCCATTGTTGAAAAACAATTAAAAAATCATCTGCCAGGCCTGTGCATTCAGGAACAATCAGAACCATGGTAATGGTAATTTAGAATTATGGATCACATTGTTTAGAAATAGTCTTAGCCAGGCGTGATGGTACACACCTGTACTCCCAGCTACTCAGGTGGTTGAGGAGGAAGTATGGCAAGGTCAAGACCAGCCTCGCAATTGAGCAAGACTCTGTCTCAAAATAAAAAATAAAAAGGGCTGGGGGTGTAGCTCAGTGTTAGCGTGACCTTGATTTCAGTCCTCAGTGCTAGCCAAAAAAAGTTTTAGTAGCGCTGAACTGACACCTCCAAACATATTCTCCAAACCAGCCCGAATATTTTGTTCTGTTTCTTTGTCTTATACTTCAAGAAAGTCTATACCAGTGACCATAAATCACTAAGTTTTTACGTCTTCCAAATGATTTGAGTGTCACTAACACTTCCAATGATTTCTTACCTTTTCATTTTGTAGAAATACTATCCGTAAGATGTGGTTACTGGTCTCATTACCTGAGGACTGTTGGAGTTGCCAGTGTGGCATTCTGCTTTGTAAAGCATTGTGTCATTATGCATTGAAAAGCTTTTCTACCTAGAAAAAATATTTTATTAGTCAAAGTTTATATTGTTTGTACATGTATAAATTTTAAAATGTGTAAGTTACCATATAAACCTAAGGTTTAATTTAAGTGTGTTTCTCAGATTTTACTAAATCTGAAATTATACTTAGATATCTGGACTGTTCCTGGCATAAAAATTTTTTTGTTTTTGTTTTTTTTGTTCCTCATGCTATTAAAAAAAAAAAAAAAAAAAACTCCTTTAGATTAGGGACAAAGCTGGCGATATTTGCCTTCTTTATTTGAGCCCAGTTGCCATGGTTACAGCCCTTTAACTAAATTGAGAGCACTAACCAAAATAGCACTTTGCATAACATTCCCTCTTCTCCTCACCTCTTTGCATGTCCTCAGATCACCATTTTGGTCTATATCACCATACTGTGCCATAGTTTACTTTAAGAAGTACTTTGGGATGAGCAGTTATATTAGTTTTATTAATGGTGAATACTCTCCACAGAGCTGCATATTTAGCACATTTCTGAAAGTAACTAATTATAGTCTAAACCTTCACCTTCAGAACACCAGTCCATGAAAGGTTGAGGCTTATGATCAGAGATTTTTATTCTTTTCAGACATTGTGATTGAAGTGTCAGGATTTTATCTCTCAAACACACTATTTACCACCTTCTTAAGACAACTTTTACTGTATTTCTGCTTATTCACTTGGTATATGGTAACACTTTATGGTGTATAGACTCTTTGAGATAAAGTTGTAAATCAGATCCTACTTTTCTCTGTTACTTTGCTGATTCCTTGGTTTTTGTATTTATTGTTATTAGCCAGCATTTTGGTGAGAATTTAGTTGATGAAACATCAAAAACTGAAAATCAGTGATTGGTAGACTATCTCTGTAAAAAATCAGCTCTGGTTTTAGCCAAGTATTTAAGACATGGTATGTACATTAGTACAGTGTGTTATATAGATTTGTTCAGCTAAATGTAGACTCTGTATTAGTACAATGCCTATCTTGTTTTCATAATTATTTACAAGCACAATTTGATATAAATGCAGTTCTTTTCAAACCCCAAGCAGAGCAAAGTTATAAAAACATAATATTAAATCTTCCTATAAAAAAATAAATATATTTGGGACTGTTTTTCTAAGACTCAGACCAGATTCCTGTTTTTTATAATGGTGCATTTCCCTCTAGAAGTGTGTCCTATTGAAATGATTGTACTCTAGCCTTCCTAACTGTATTATTGGGTATTCCCAAGTCACTGAAATATAAGTACTTTTCATATGGGAGAGATTCACTGAAAAATAAAGAAATATTAAGTTGTAGTTGGTTTACTTTCTCATATTCTGAAGGCTTGTGACAGTTTGAGTTCCTTTTTGTAACTCGATGGAGCAGAGCACTAAAATAAATTATTAAATTGTAGTCTACAACATGTAGAATTATTTCTTAAAATGTTGTATTTTTATTTCTTACAGAAAGAAGCAGCTTTGAACCAGAACTTGATAACAAAAAAAAGAAATGAAAAGCACCAATTGGATTAGAAAGAACTGGCTTCTTGTAGCTGGGGTGTCTTTCATAGGTGTCCATCTTGGAACGTACTTTATACAGAGGACTGCAAAACAGTCTGTAAAATCTCAGTCTGGAGGCAAACAAAAGAATGAAGTGAAATAA
>PVHX01022957.1:0-26664 GCA_004024805.1 Geosciurus inauris
GATTAGGCCCCGAATTCCTTAACAAGACTCCTATAGCACAAGAAATAAAAGCAAGAATCAATAAATGGGATGGACTTAAACTAAAAAGTTTCTTCTCAGCAAGAGAAACTATCAATGAAGTGAACAGAGAACCTACATTCTGGGAGCAAATTTTTGCCACATGCACATCAGATAGAGCACTGATATCCAGGATATATAAAGAACTCAAAAAACTTAACACCAAAACAACAAACAACTCAATCAATAAATGGGCTAAGGAGCTGAATAGAAACCTCTCAGAAGAAGATATACAATCAATAAACAAATATATGAAGAAATGTTCAACATCTCTAGCCATTAGAGAAATGTAAATCAAAACCACTCTTAGATTTCATCTCACCCCAGTCAGAATGGCAGCTATCCAAAATACCAGCAACAATAAGTGCTGGTGAGGATGTGGTGAAAAAGGCACACTCAAACATTGCTGGTGGGACTGCAAACTGGTGCAACCAATCTGGAAAGCAGTATGGAGATTCCTTTAAAAATTTGGAATGGAACCACCATTTGATCCAGCTATTCTACTCCTTGGCTTATACCCTAAAGATTTAAAAACAGCATACTACAGGGACGTAGCCACTTCAATGTTTATAGCAGCACAATTCACAATTGCAAAACTGTGGAAGCAACCCAGATGCCCTTCAACAGATGAATGGATAAAGAAACTGTGGTACATATATACAATGGAATATTATTCATCAATAAAAGAGAATAAAATTATGGCATTTGCAGGTAAATGGATGGAATTGGAGAACGTTATGCTAAGTGAAGTAAGCCAATCCCAAAAAATCAAATGCCGAATGTTCTCTCTGATTAGTGGATGTTGATACATAAGGGGGTGGGAATAGGGAATATAGGAGAAATGGAGGAACTCTGGATGGGACAGGGGGGAGGTCGGGGGAGGGAAAAGGGAAAGGGTGTAGTAAAGATGGTTGAATGAGATGGTCATCACTACCCTAGGTGCATGTATGAAGACACAAATGGTGTGACTCTATCTGGTTTGCAACCAGAGAAATGGAAACATTGAGTTCTATATATGTACTATGACTTGAAATACATTTAAATAAATTAATTAAAAAAAATAAAATAAAATAAAAGAATCAAGTTCCAGAAGTAATGTTTCCCATTTCAAGACAGCTAATAAAAGATAGGCACAGGATTTGAACCCATAGCCTTCTATCTTTAGAACCTCAGTATTTAACCACTGTACTATACTACAAGTGGCCTTCCTAGGGTTGCAAAAGAAAGTAAAGAAATGTATTAATCTCATAAAGTTGTAGAGACAGGGCTGTTTAGAAATAACGGCTATGACTGGAATGCTAATCTTTGGATTAGGTAGAAGTTCTTTCCAGCAGTATTAAATTGCTTTTCTTTAGTAAAAATAATATACTTGAAAAGTCATTTATTATGTTTCTCAGGCAGTATTTAGTCATTTATTTATTTATTTACATAATGGGAATAATTAGAACTCTTTTTGTAATTTATACAAATATGCATAATGAACTATTTACAATCTTCAAACTCATGATTATGGCATGTAATTATAGAATTTTTAACAAAGGTTTTATTTGTTTTTTTTTATATTACTTTTGTAAAAGTCCTAATGTTTAACTAATTATTAATATTTTTCTTTCTTTACAACATTTTTGGCAAAACTCCTTCCCCTACTCATGGAATTATCCTTTTTAAATTTTTTATTTGTTATTTTTAGTTATACATGATAGTAACCATGTAAATATTCTTATAGTTTGGGTGGCAGAAAGGCCTGGTCTATGTCTCAGCTCTACTACTCTCTAGTTGTGTGATATTGTACCTGTCACTTAACCTCTCTAAGTTTCAGGTAACCACAGGTAAAGCAGGAACAAGCCCTAACTTGCTGATTTCTTTGAGAATATAAGCTCTCTAGCACAGATCTGGAACAAGTGTTGGTTATAAGGATCACAACACCAATAACCTTTATGGAGTGCTTACTATATGCCAGGCCCTTTCTAACCACTTTGCATTAAACTCATTTACTCAATGACTACTAATAAGCAGTAGTCATTGTAATGCTGGGGCTCAGTCTGAGTAATATATGCCCATTTTACCATTTCCCTATCAAAAACTTGGAGTGCTAAGAAGCTTTTAAAACATCATTGTAGCTTGTTGGTATTTACCCAAATAAGTTGAAAGCATGTTGACAGAAAAACCTGTATATACATTTTTATAGATGCTTTTTCGTAATTGCAAAAACTTGGAAGCAACCAAGATAGTCTTCAATAGGCAAAAGAATAAACAACCATGAGTGTTAGGGTTTAGAAATGAGGTGTCCCCCTAAAAGCTCATGTGTGAGACAATGCAAGAAAGTTTAGAGGTGAAATAATTGGGTTATTCTAGTCTTAACCTAATCAGTAGGGATTAACTGGGTGATAACTGAAGGCAGGTAGGGTGTAACTGGAAGAGGTAGGTCCTTGGGGCTTGCCTTTGGGATTTATATTTTGTTGTGATGAGGATCATCTCCTGCTTCTCTCTCTGTCTCTTTGCTTCTTCGAACCATGTCCTCAGCTAATTTCCTCACTCCTGGGCCCTGAAGAATAAAGTTGGCCATCTATAGACTGAAATCTCTAAAATCGTGAGCCCCAAAATACACTTTTCCTCCTTAATATTTGTCTTGTCAAGTCTATTGGTCATAGTGGCAAAATAGCTGACTAAAACAATGGCACATTATGTAATGATAAAAAGGAATGAACTATCAAGCCACAAAAAAGACATGGAGGAACCAAAAAGCACCTCACTAAGAGAAAGAAGCCAATCTGTAAAGGCTACATTGTAGATGATTCTAGCCAGATGACAGACTAGAAAAGGCAAAACCACAGAAAGAGTTAGAAAAAAATTCTCAGTGGTTGCCAGGAGTTTAGGGTGATAAAGGGAGAGATTAATGGATAACACAAAAGATTTTTAAGACAGTAAAACTATCCTGTATGATACTGTAATTGTGGATACATGTCATTCATTATACATTTGTCAAACCTGTACAATGTACAACATAAAGTGAATGCTAATGCAAATTGTGGACTTTAGCTAATCAATATTAATAGTGGTTCATCAGTCGTAACAAATGTACAACACTAATGCAAATGTTAATAATAGGGAAACTGGAAAAGGATAGTATATGGGAATACTACACATTCACTCAATTTTTCTGTGAACTTAAAACTGCTCTAAAATATTGCCTATTTGTTTTAATGAATGTACCAAATTGCATATTTTTAAAAATATAATTTTCTTAGCTAATAAAATGTTAACTTTTATGGAAAGAGTCATTGTAAAACAGTTAAACGTTGGGAATCATCTTACCTAAGTGAGATATGATTAGATTCATTACTATATTATTACCACTTCTTTTTCACACAAGCACATTTTTTTAAAAACGGAAGAAAAAGTTATACTGCGATTAAATAAAATGATGCAAACTTGAGTGCTCAACCCATTGATGCTGGATGATCTCAAACCCCAGGAATCTCCAAGTCAGGGATTCCTAAAGTGTAGTCCATGTGACAGCAGCATGGCAGCATCAGCAGCACCTGAGACTTGCTAGAAATCAAATTCTTAGGTCCTTCCAGACTGGCTATTTCAGTGGGCCAGGCCCAGCAATGTTTTCACAATCCTTCCAGGTGACTCTAACACTCTACAGTTTCATAACCACTGCTCTAAGTCAATGGATCCATACTCCACATTTTTTATCAGATACATAAATGCATAAGCAAAAGACTTCTACTTCTGATCATGAAACTTCAGCATGAAACTGGGACTTCGGTGAGGCCAGGGAGGTGCCAAAACTTGTAATAATCAAGATGAACATTTTAATATAATATTTTAAAGTCAATGTTAATATTAGAAATTCAAAATTCTCAACCAAAACAGGATTAATGTTATTCGGGTCCCTTTCACCTCAGGATGCAATATGGTTCTGCATCCACTGCCTCAGCATTCGACAAGAATTTTGAGGTAAGATCACTGATGCCAACTCCAGCCTTCTCTCCTGAATGACACCATATTCCCACACCTGTGTCACATCATCCTCTGTCCAAATCTCCATCTCCTCACTGCTCATATACACTTTCATTCCACCCACCAACAAATGATCGAGTGAAAATTTACCATTTCTAAAAGAAACTAAACAAATACTATTCTCAAGAAACAGCATTTCTGGGCAGGGGGGCACGGGGAATTGAGTTTACACACAAATGAATAGCAGGGAACCCACAAAATAATATCTTTACATGCAAGCTACAACAGGGTCCAGTGTCGAAATTCTGAGAAATCACAAAGGAAAAGAGTGAACTTGGCCACATGAAATTCATCCAATCACTTCATAAAAATGCTTGTGAACTATGCAGGGCATGAACATTAGCTGTGGTAATTTTCTTCTTAAGAAATAACAACTATAAGCCACATTTGGAGGAAAGCGGTAAAAGGAAAATTCCTTAGACCAATTAAACTTAGTAGAGCTTATTTGAACAAAATAAAACCAATTCTCAAATCAAGCAGCTTCCAAAACTAGAGCAGGTTTTAAGACTTCAAACCAACAATGTGATCAAACAGCAGTTGCAGGAAAACAGAAGCAAGGCACAGAAAAGAATTGACAACATCCTACTCAGTCAGTTTGTTAGAGCTTAACTGGTTAATTGTTCACACCTAAACAGTTGGCTACAAGGCCTTTTGCAACCTGCCAAAGCCCATTTACTATAACTAAACTCTAACTTGACTTAATCTGTTGGGTCCAGTGCAGGTGCCCAGTCCAAATCATGGCCTGCCACAGAATTTCATTTAAAAGAGGTGAGGTCTACAGATGTGGCAGAGGTGGTTGGAGTAGAGACTAAATAGACCCTAGCCATGAAGAAGAAATGAGAAAACAAAGGCAATGTGGGAAATTTAAAACAATAGATTTGCTTAACCCCACTCCACAGAGATAAACTGGCAGAGGAGGGAAAGTAGGTGTCAGAGGGAAGAGCAAAGTGGAGAAACAGCATAGAGGAGGGAGACTTTGTGTTGACAAGAGCATGGCTCAGTGTGAATGACCCTACCGCATTCAGGAAGCTAAGAAACTGTGGGTCTGGATTCAAGTTAGAAGCAGTAAACAATTAAAAGGAGGAAATGATATTAACATTGAATTAAAAGGTAATTTTGAATGAAGGAACCTGTTGGGACTTTAATACAATTCTAACCAGTTCTCTAAAGTGATGGTGGGAGCTTCCATAGCAAGTATTTCCTTAAAAGAATTGAAATTAGGAAATATGGAAGTTCAGTCTGAGCACGGAGCAATCCCTGGATACTTAAGTCATTCTGAATGGAGTCACTTATCCTGGCTATGGGAATCTGCTACCCTGGTTTTGACAGGGCACAACTTTGCAAACTGTTTTGTTTTTGGCAAAGCATATTTTTCTTCCCAATAATTGTGACTGAAGACCTATATCTGAGACCCAGCAGCCAATACAGGAACCAGAAGAGGACAAGGCTCAGCAGGTTAAAGAAGTAAAGGCTCCAGCTCAAGCTGAGAAAGCAGATAGAAGAAGTCCGGCTGGGCTAGGTAAGCTCATCTTTAACCTATTGCTAAGAATCAAGTTGATATTAAGATCAAGCACAAATTGAAAGGCACTGTTATTGCTTCTGGGAACAAAGAAGGAAAGGGCCTTCTCAGGGTTATCAGTATAGCTTGTAAAAATAAGAATTATTTAAGGTCAATTTCCCAGAAAGGGTCTGTTAGGGAGCCAGTATAAAAATGGATGGCCTTTGAACAGATTCTAGAGAAGAATGACTGTTGGGATCAGAGCCTATCACCTCGGTTCAGCCAATAATCTAACCAGAGCCATCTTTTAAACTATAGAAATAGGAAAGAGTGGAAAAAGCCCCTAGAAAACAGGATATTAGGCTGGGGCTCAGACTCTGGAAGGAAGGCTTGGGCCCCAGCAATTGAAAGAAGATGTGAGGCACAGTTGGAGTAGCAGACATACTTTATTCAGAGGTGGCAGCAGCACCCATCCCCCAAATCATTTCATGGTCTTTTATATATGGAGATCAAACAAAGAAGGCACATTGCCAACAGGTTACCTAAGTAAGCACATGTTCTCAAGCAGATGCTTATGACCTTGAGTACATATGCTGAATCAGGGTGTTTATGACCTGACTACACACTAAAACATTAGCTGGCCAGAAGTCTCAGCAAGGGAACCTAACTATAGCCATCTTGGGCCTACCCTAAACAGGAATGTTGTGAAACAGGAAAGTGTCATGAATGTGTTCTGGCAACACCCTCCCCGCCCCCGCAAATGATTCTCACGGTCTCAGCCTATCACATATCACATGGCAGTGAAACCAGGGCTTCCTGATTAGAATATTCTTCATGCAGGAGGTCAACAGGCGCTGATCAGATCCGGAAGAGAAATCCACTGGCCAAATCCAAAGTGTAGCCAACTCTGAGGAGATGATGACCTTGAGTTCACCCAAGGAGAAAAATGAAACAGGTTCCAAAAGGAATATAGAATTCCACCATTCCAGAGGCTGTGCCACCTTCAGGGATGAGTGAGTGCAAACAAATGCAAGCCTCAGATCCTAGAAGTTATATCAATAAATTATACAATCATTTTACTCAAATAAAAGCCTTTTAAATTCATGTACACATGTATTTATTTCTGTTTTGTTTCTCTTTTAGAGTTGAGTAATATTCCCCTTTGAAAATGTTAACTTGCATCTAATGAATTTGGAGTAAAGTTTTCTTGTTACTTAAAAATAGTCAAGGCCCAAAAGTCAAGATCTTTGCATTGTAGAGATGTGTGTGAAGATTCTTGATTTACACAGTGGTGTGATACAATCAGTCTTCAAGGAGGATGATTTCAGCAGCAGTGTGGAGAATGAACTACAAGCAAAGGCTGAAGAGAGTCCAGTATTTTATGATGTTGGGATAACTTGAAATGCAAGGAGATGATTGCTAGGACTTGATAATAGTAGAAAGGGATAAATCTGCCAAAGAATTGTTCAGAGCTGCATGTAGATAGAAACAGAGGAAAGAAGCCTCCCTGTCTTCAGGAGGGGTACCAGAAAGATGTTGGTGCTCTGAACAGCAATGAAGAGAGTGGGCTGAGGGGACTATGACTACATCACTGGTGGGACTGCAAACTGGTACAAACAATCTGGAAAGCAGTATGGAGATTCCTTAGAAAACTTGGAATGGAACCACCATTTCACCCAGCTATCTCACTCCTCAGTTTATACCCAAAGGATTTAAAAACAGCATACTACAGTGACACAGCCACTGTAAATAAGATTCTTTAAATCAGGTCCGTTTACCGAGCATTTACTCATCAATTGCTATGTGTTAATCTCTTGTAGACACTAGGATACAGAGATGAAGTAGACAATTCCTGCCTTTGAGAAACTCATTATTTTTACATAGAAAACTATGAAGTACACCATGAGACAAAGGTTGTTATAGAAATATGAACTAAGTAGTCAGGGATACAAGGAAAGGAATGACAATTTTGGCCTGCAAATGATAGGCAGAATGTCATCAGGAGATGATGTTGGTTCTGGGCCTTAGAAGATGAGTAAAAATTTATGAGGGAATCAGGGAAACATTCAGGAAGATTAGAGTATTTTAGTTTGGGCAGAAATGGAGGCCTGAGTAACTGACGAGATGAGAAATGACCCTAATGGGATGTAGCTCACAATCCAGTGGACAGTGCATGAAGGAGCCTGTGTGAACTGCCCCACCCCACCCTGTCCATCAGATCCAGTTCTGAATATTTGTTAATGTTTTCAAAAATTATGAATATAGTCACTTCCAGTGGTAAGAAATTCTATGTATATTTTCTGAATGACTACATGTACATGTTTGTACACTATTTTAAACCTGTTTCACTTCCATTACCTGAGGACTATAGCATACATCCTCCTCCCCCTCTCCCTTCTTTTCCTCCTCCCCCTCCTTCTCCCCCTTCCCCTCCTCCTTCTCCTCATCATCATTCTAGCTACCAATGACAGTAAGTTTCCCACGTGCCTGATACAATGCTGGGAGCTAGGGATTTCTAACACTTAAAACATTATTAGCCCCATTTTTACAGATGAATAAAGTCAATTTCAGAGAGATTGTTACAATCCTTCCCCATTTAGCTAATAAATGGCAAACATGGTGTGATGTCAAAGCCCAGATTGTACCTGGTTATCAAAATAACTTACTTCAAAACAAGTCATTTAACTGAAAATGTGGTCAATTAAAATGTAGCAGAAGGACTACAGTTAGTGCTATGAGAATAGTTGAGTGACTTTCTAAAGTTGTATTAAATTATATATACAGAAAAGAGAGGAAATGTAAGTTTCTGGTCTGAAGATTTGCATGATCATATTCTTAAATTTTCAAACAGCCCCATAACCTGTGTCTTGTCTGCTTTTCTGACCTTCATGTTAAAAACTCAAATGAGTCAATACATGCAATGATGCAAGTCCATCACCAAGGACTTCTAGAGGGACTTGAAGACTTTTTTATTCCATTTTATTCAGATTATATTTTCCAAAGAAATATCTCAATTCTTCCTACTATTGCCTAAGGAAACTCAGCTGCCCTGAACTCAACTCTGAGTTCTTAAGAAGCTAGAGATCTGGTGGGACCTCAGTAGCCCCACTTATTCTCATCACACAAAACTGCAAAATGTAGGGAGAAAGTTACATTTGACTAGCAAAGAACCTTGTAACATTCCACTTTTAAAGTGTTCCTGTCTGTCAGGGCATAGGAATTATACTACACCCCCGATTGCTAAATCTGCCCTCTCTCATGGAGGTGCCAGCTGCTGGCTGTTCACTAGCAAAGGCTCTGTCACTTTTACTTTGCATCCTAATTAAGAAGACATGGAGACTCAGGGAAATGCAAGTACCAGAGGACTGCTCTATCTGTCATACTGTCCTCCAGATGTTCTAATGATGCCTTTGAATTTGGATGGAGCAGACACATAGAAAGAACTCTGGCCACCATGAAACTACTTGTTGAAGAAAGAAAATTAACAACGAGCTGCTAATGGGAACCTTTAGCTAAAGAACTTGTAAGGAGCATTTATCAGCTCTCAGAAGAATTCGTACTAATAAACACCTTAGCCACATGCTTTATTTTTGTTCTAAAATGTACAATTCATCCTTCCTAAATCAGTTTCCTTCAGTTACACACACAGCTCATTAAGATACAAAAGATTTAGCACCAGATTTTAAAGACTCATTCTTTAAAATCTCATGAAAGCCTCCAATAGGAATCACTACCCTGAAATGTTCTTAAAATTTCCAAAATATTTGACTAGTAATCCCTGGGATTGCATTATAAGGGAATTGCAAATGAATACTTTGGAACACTGAAGCTAAATAATAGGAACTTCACTTTTGGACACATCACTAATTCACTTTCAAATAGATCCTGTGCTTAGAGTGTGGTGACATTTCCACATCCCTATGCAGAGGCAATTAACGCAAGCCTTGCTTTGAACACATGCGACCAGTGGGGGTCAGGGAAGGACATAGTCCGTCATTCTTAAATTATTATTTTGGCGGCAGGCTTTTTCTTCAAAGTGATCAGACTTTGTTATAACTCTGAATTACTATGTGCTCCCATGTGTGGGTGAATTGAAAGATAAGCTTCTGATAAGGAAACTGATCTTGAGTGGATTTCAATCAGTGTTGATCTCATCCTCTTAGAAGAAAGACTAATTAATAAAATAATCTTAATAGAAACTCAGACAGTTCTGTCTAATTTCATTATTCTAATAATCTCTTCCTCTACTCCCAAAGACAAATGAATGATTTTTACTAATTTTGATAAATACTGTGCAATGTAATCAGGAAATAATTAAGTTAGAGCTCTTCATCAGTAATGGGGATGAAGTTCCTTAATGAATAGCCTCCCTTTACTTCAGTGATGAGATGACTATTACTGACATGTTTATTGATATAAAATTATATTGAAGAAAGAAAAAAGCAACTTTTTTTAAAAAAGGTCAAATCTTCAATAAAATATACATGATTGTTCATCCTTTTGGGTACTGAAACAATAAAATTCTAAAGATATGAGAACTTTGGAAAATAAACCTAATTATTATTTTTGCTATAAGTATTAGTCAACAGCTACTCCACATTTTCTCTGATATAGGACTGTATTAAATGAAATGAAGTGATTAAAGACTTTTACTTCAGTAAAATTAACATCTAATTCACGTTTTTCTCAGCAGCAACTTTATTGACATTTTGGACTAGTTAATGTCTTCTTGTAAGGGCTGTGGGACACTGTCCCTTGCTGTATCAACCAAAATTGTCTCAGCCATTACCAAATGTACCCTGGGAAACAAAATCACCTCCACTTGAGAACAACTGATAAAATGAAAACACTAAAGCTCTGAAAAAAACCTTCCAGTAGGTAGTTTTCATGAGAAGGATGTATTTATAGACCGAATGATAACTCAGTATCAAAAGAGATATCAAAACAAACCCTCCAATTGGATAATCAGGTTATGGAGAGTTTATAAGCTCTGACCATAGAGTTAGACGGCTTAGGTTTAAATTCTGGCTTTACCTTTCACTAACCTTGGGCAAGTTATTCATCTTCTCTAAGACTCAGTCTCCTTTTCTACAAAATCAGTATAATAAGAGCACTGTTACATAGCATTATAGACAAAATAAAGTATTGAAGGGCCTGGAATGATTTGTACCCACTATTATTATCATAGGTGCTATTTATATTTTTTATGGAATTGGACAGTCTAGACTTACAATAAACGTTTATATAGATATTAACAAGTGAAAAAATAACTTTGAATATGCTAATAGAAACTTTAAACATGTGTTATGATGGGTGTAATGTTACTTACATTTTAAATAATATATTTTATAACAGTATAACATGTCTAATCTCATGAGTTTTTCCTTTAGAATAAAAAGGCACACACTGACTCAGGTATAATTAATCCAGAGCAATCAAAATTGAGAAATATCTTAGAAATGTTACAGAAGTTCAAAAACAAGCCCAAATTTTGGGGAAAAGCCAGGCAAAAATATCAATAAGGATATATAAAGAAAAAAATAAGGCTGACCTTGGATTTCTCCATAGAACCCAATGCCAAAAACCAGTAAATCAATACTTATAAGATTTCAAAGAAGGAAGATGAGCCAATGAATTTATAACTAAATTATCCCTCTGAGTTTTATAAAGAATCTGTCAAACCACTTAAAATATTCAAAAATTCAAGAAATATTATTACCATGATCCCTCCTTGAGCAACATACTGCATGACAAGTTTCATCCACCAAAATAGCTGGGCAAAGTATAACAAGAAAAATAATGGTGAACATTGAATTGTATTTAACTGTAAAACAGAGAAAGAATTTCAATGTGATAACAACTAAGATGATAGGTAAGTTCTCTGATTGGCTTATCTATCATAGCTAGGAATCAAAAGATCTCAAAAGTAATAAGTCAAAGAATATAAATTTAAACATACTTGCCAATTGAAAGGGAAACATGAGAAAAAGCTAGTATTACTGACCAGAATGAGTTGATACAGTAGAAGAGAAGGAGAGGAAGAAAGGGAACATAGAATTTCATTACTGCAAGTAATAGGAGACTAATAAATATATTCTTAAAGATATTATAGGGCTGAGGTTGTGGCTCAGCAGTAGAGCGCACATCTAGCATGGGTGAGGCATTAGGTTCAATCCTCAGCACCACATACAAATTAATAAATAAAAATAAAATTATAAAAAAGATATTATATAAAAAGTATAATTAAAAGGTAACCAAAACATTAGTACAAACATCTTCATAAGATAAAAACTTCACAGAGGCAAATTAAATGAAAACAGAACAGAAAATAACTTTTAAGTGCAGGGGTACCAGGGATTGAACTCAGAGGCACTCAACCACTGAGCCACATTCCCCAGCCCCATTTTGTATTTTATTTAGAGACAGGGTCTCACTGAATTGCTCATCACTTTGCTTCTGTTGAGCCTGGCTTTGAACTTGCAATCAGCCTCCTGATTTGAACCTGCCTCAGCCTCCTGAGCTGCTGGGATTACAGGCTTGCACCAACTTTTTAAAGATAGAAAATATAACATCAACTAACATGATAGACTCAAGAACAAACATATATGTCATGTCAATAAAGCTAACTGTCCTACACCAACTGAAAGACAGAAGCAGAATCACAAATCAGAACTCAATTCTAGCACAAAGTTATTCAAAAAATGAAAATGAAAAGACCACATTATAAAAAGACAAGCAAATGAAAAGAAAGCAGGACTTAACAGTTTTAACTCTGGCACAGAGGAATTCAGAACCAAAAGGATTAAATAAGACAAAGAAGACCACAGTATAATGACAATATGAAAAATTCACAATGAAAATGCAACTGCTATAAATAGTATGCATCAAATAGCAGCATCATAAATAGAACAGCAGTTATGGAAGAGCCAAAGAAAAATACCTAGAAACATATTTGTATAAGAGACTTGAAATTATCTCTCAGTCTATGACAAATTATGTAGAAAAAATAAGGTTATGTAAAAATAAAATGGAAATTAGCAACAGAGATCTGACTGAAAAATGTAAACTCCACAGTCTAAAAATTAGACTATTCCTTCATTTCACATGAATATAAACATTCACAAAATCAACAGCATATTATACCCCAAAGATCATCTTCATAAAGTCAAAAAAGGAGAAATAATGCTACTAAATAGAAATTTCATCTAGAAATAGTAAAACTCTCCCTTCCAAAACTCCTAAATAGAAACTATAAAACAAAATTTCCAAATTTCTAAAAAATAATGATTATAATAATGTAACCTATGAAAATAAACAAGATAAAACTAACACAGTGCTCAAAAGAAATTCATACGAATCAGACATTATTACCCTTCATGCATATATGAATACATGACCCGTGAAACTCTACATCATGTACAAGACAAACAAGAAGTTATACTCCATTTATGTGTGATGTGTCAAAATGCATTCTACTGTCATATATAAGTAATTAGAACAAATAAAAAATATATTTAAAAAAGAAATTTAAAGAAAGGATAAAAACAAAGGCACAAGCACATACTTTGAAAAATTAGATGTAAATAAAAATTAACAAGGAAAATACATGAAGGTAATTAATAAAGATAATATGATAGCAATTAACAAAATAGATGTACAGTGGAACTAGAAATAAATCCAAAAACTCCTTTTATCAAGGAAAGGAAAAGGGTCTATAAACTTTATGCAGGGAGGGAAACAAAGAGGAAAAAACTACATACACAAAATAATAGAAGATAAAGTGGAAAGGGAAACAGGAGAAATTAAAGGATATCAATGTAATAATTTTATAAAAATGGTAGAATCTCTGAAAATACATTTAAAATCTGTATGAACTAGATAATCATCTGAGAATAGTTATTGACCAAACCGACCAAATAGACAGAAAATCTAAATTGAACAAATTCTATTAAAATTAGAAGAACGTATCAAAAGAGTCACAGACATTTAAAAGCATTAAATCTAGTTTATGCATAAGATAATTATAGTAGATCTTTAAAAGCAAATAATTCCAGTGCCATTTAAACTGTTCAGATTATAAGTATGGAAGGGAAAAACTGAAATTATTTTTGTGAAGCAAGCATAATAATAAAAGCTAAACCTGACAAAAGAATACTGCAAAGAAATCTCACTTATAAATATTATTGCAAAAATCCTAAATAAAATGAAAAAAAACACACCTTGAACTAGATCATTTAAAAATAGATCAAAATATTAAAACTAGAAGAATAAATATTGAGGTACCTGGTGAATTGCCATGGGGAATTTTTGAGGAATAAAATATGTAACATGATCTTCTAAGTATGACATAGAACCCACAAGTCATGAAAGATTCATGATTTAAAACACAGAATACAAAATTTCCACATGGCCAAAATTACCATGTGGCAAAGATAAGGTATTAAGAAAGCAAAACATATGCATAACATATTCCAAATGGGCAATATTAAAAGTTCCCCTACAACTCGGTAGGTAAAAGAACAATAACTCAATTTTAAAAGGCTAGGAACAATTAGTGGAAGAGAAAATTGAAAATGGCTCTTGAATATATGAAAAGATGATAAATTTCACCTTTTCCCATTTTTTATTCATGCATGATAATTATATATAATGGTGGGATTCATGGTTACATATTCCTACATGTACATGATATAACAATATAATTTGGGCAATATCATTCCCAGTATTTCCCCTTCCCCTCTCCTCCTCCCTCCCCCTGGTCTCTTTCCTTCATTGATTTCTCTTTGATTTTCATGAGATTCCCCACCACCTACCCACCTTTCTTTTCCTTTTTCCTCTCTAGTTTCCACATGTGAAAGGAAACATAATGACCCTTAAATTTCTAAGTTTGGCTTATTTCACTTTTAATGAGAAAATGCAAATTAAAATAAGATAAATTATATTTTTCACTTACATTGGGAAAAATCAAAGAATTAGATAATACTCTGGGCTGGCAAGGGTAAGATAATGAGTACTCTTATACATTGCTGCTGGTAGGCAAAATCATAAACCACCATGGAGGACTATATCTATCATAGTTACAAGTGTCCTTACCTTCTAACCCAACAGTTACACTTACAGAACATGTCCTATTGATAAGTATATACTCACATATGTTGTGTGGTATTTGTACAAAGATACAACAATGTAAAAATAGAGAACATTTGCAAACAACCAAAACGGCCACTATTAATAGGAAAATGGTTAAATATATTTTGATAAATCCATATACTGGAATCAGGAAAAATTAAAATATACAGAAATTAATGTATTGAGATGGAATGGACTCCAACATATAATGTTAAGAAAGGCAGACATGGACAGATGGAAAGAAAGAAGGGAGGGAGGGAGGAAAAAGTTGAGGTCTGAGGAATGAGCATTCCTTCATACAGCATTCCTTCATATAGTCAAGGCATCTGTACAAACTATCTCTGGCAGGATACATCGGATATTGGTTACAGTTTCATATTTATAGAAGAAAGACAACCTTTCAGTACCTGTATCACCACAGGATATCTTTTGAATTCTTTTTAAATCTGTTTTTGAGTCTTTGGATTTGACCTGCAGTTTGCCAGTTGGAAGCCCTTTTAATAATCATTAAGCCAAAGTGATTCTTTTTTCATCATAAAATTACTATTTGAGTTTAAATTTCTCTGTAACCCATACATTTGCATTATGCAGTCACCTTTATCCCAAAATTGACAGTTGCTATGATGCATGCTGCATAACTCCTCATGCCCTAAGTTCTCAGTCTATTGTAAAAATAAAGTATTCTACTATGTCACAATGGGATTACTCTGTTGTAAACTAAATCATACAGGATTTTGCTTAACACCCTATCTTGGATATGATAACCCTGTAGTATAGATTAGCACATTCAAACTGAAAAAACAATTTTTTAAAATCTGTCCTGTTAGAAATTCAGGGAAAGAGTCAAAAGGAAAGAGAATAAAGTTTTATATTGCTTTATTCATTTCTCAAGAGAAATATAAGCTACATTTGCTCATATTTGAGAAAGAGTTTAAAAGCATAAAACTTGATAAATAGTAAGTAATCAAATGAAAAAAGGGAGAAAAGAACTAATCACATCTGACAGTATAATTCCAGAAGAAACTTTTTCTGTCTTTACTAGAAGAGTTAGAAAAAAAATCACCCTATGTTAACTCCCAAATTGCTGTATAGATTCGAATATCTTTTGTCAGTCCCTGAATTGTTCCAATTTCTCAGATTTGAAGGCTTTTCAACCTTTCTGTAATGTTTATATTGCCTAGCCACACAATTTTCTTGTATACATCTCACTCCCAATTAAATCTGTAATGGACTTTGACCAAACTGATAAATCCTATTTCAAGTAATGTTTAGTGCCACATCTAAAGAACCTAGTGCAAATAGTATCTACACAATGATCTCACTTTAAGATTTCTCTTTCCAAAAGGCAACTTTAGCTTCTCGGCATATAAACTGAAATTACCAGTCTTTATTGAACTGTTTACCTATATACTCTAGACCATTATTTCATCTAAAATTTTTTGGTGAAACAAGAGCATGGGCTCTTGAACCTTGCCCTTTAATTAGTGTAAGCTCCTTGAAAACTGATGGTGTGACTTCCAGCAGATAACAGAATGGACCTAGGAAACAGTGCCAAAATTAAACATTCCTTCCAAATATTGCAGGCAACCCTAAGCCATGAAATGCCTGCCAACCCCCTGAGAAGATCAATGGAGCAGCTACTGGGCATATAAAACAGAACCATCCACTGGAAAGTTTAGTTAATGAAAATCCACAATGGGCAATAGGTCTGCAATATCAGCACGTTCTCACAGAAGAATGGATTCCCTTTATCTGCACCCCTAACTCCAGTAGATGGTTCAGTGAGCAATTAGACAAGCAAAAGCTAACACAAGCCCCAAACTGATTATACAACTTCACATCAATAAGATTAGACTATTATTATTAGACTGAGTTCTTATTTTTAGGAGCCACTCGAGTACTGAAATTATACACAATCATTATAAGTTTGCCTGGAATAATAAGTCTTTTTCTTTAAGAAATTCAACTCGAATCAGCACAGGTTACAGATGGGCATTTATAAAAAAATATTTTGTTGTTTACTGACCAGCACATTTACCCATGTCTTTTGATTTCCTTCATTAAATTTAATGCTCATATATCATACATTATTTTTAAGAGGAAAAGCATGCTCAAGTATTACAGGTTTTCCTAATAAATCCATCAGTACAGTATCTACTTTGCAATTCTATACTAGGTTAGAATTTCTCTTCCAACAGCAAGTTATTCATCTTACTAACAATCTTTCAAAATAAATATCTCCTATGGTACAGTATTATTAAATATTTTTCACAGCTGAAATTCCCCAAGCCCCTAAGGCAGAATTAATAACCCTTTGTTCATACATATATCATAGTGCTTCTCATATTTTTAAGAGGTGCTTTTATTGATGGATCTTTTATTCCCACTGGATTGGGACCCCTCTGAGGTTGGAGAAAAGTTTTATTCATCTTTAAATAAGTCCCAATGACTTTCACAGAGCTTCCCACATTATAGATGAATAGATTATAAAAACTTGTAGCCAGAGGTTTGTATTCCTCTCTCTTCTGCCTAATCTCTGTAGCAACTATGAGGTGGGAGTGGCAGGGCAGAGGTGAGAGTGTGTTGAAGAATTTAAGACAATTTCTGCGGGGCCTCTCTCAATCCCATAATCCTAGTTCTCTTTTTCCCCCTCAATTCTACAGCTTTTGTGACTCCTACATTTACAATATAACTCTCTTCTGAATGTGGCAGTTGCTGCCCAGGATGGAAATTGAGATCCACCACAATTTAATGCAGGAACAGGCAGCCTGTGGCACTGCAATTACTAAGAGGCACCTGAGATCCCTGCTGGTGACACATTCTCACACTGCCCACTGCATAGCCCTGTTTTATTTCTGTCTCTCCTCTTTCCCTTCCTCTGGTTCTACTCAGCTACTCTTTTCTTCCCCCTCTCTACTGTTCCCATTTCCAGGCTTGTGCTCAGGATAGCCAGGGAGCTTAAAATATTGCTGCGTAGGGATAGGATATGCTCAGCAAAGTTCTACCACTCTTCTTTCATTTCCCCAGGACAAAACTCATTCATTGATTTTTAAGACTCTTCCTTGCAACCTCAAAATCTTATAGCAGGGCTGGAGACAGCCATCACCAATCAATAAGAATGAGCATGGAAGATGAAATTTGTTTCCAATCTCTAGGGAATTTTTAACTTCTTGGCATTAGAAAGTATTAATTTAAGCCTTATTAGTGTACTAGCAAAAAAGGTTTTGGTTTTTTTCTCTTTTTTTCTTTAGACTCTCCCACATTCTGACTGATTGGTAATAAATCGGTCCAACAAGAACATGATGTATTAACAATGTCTTGCTAAGTAGTCAATTTTTAGAGAGTAAAAAATGCATGTTATGCGTTTGCCCCATTTGCTTTACTCTTTCATCTGGCAAATTACTCTTCCAGTATCCTCAATGTAATTATCAGTGCTTGCAAGTTTATTTAGTTCATTCAACAATTAACTGAACTTGACTATGAGTTAATAAAGTAGAATCAAATATGAGTCTAGCATTATGCTAGGCACTGGACATATAAAGATAACGAAGCATGCTCATTAATCCCAGGCAACTGAGTCTATCTTCTAACAAGCATGATATTTCATTTGTGCTTCAGTAAAATCAACCAGCAGGCAATATTGTCCATGGAGAGGGGAAAAAAAAAATCTGTGCCTTTGAAACAGAACCATTTTTTAAATTAAATCAGGAAATCATAACCTTAGCTTTCCAAAAGACCTTACTAGTCACAAATATTTTCAGTGGATTCCTCAAAGTTTATTATATTTGAAAGGGGGTTAGAGTTCATGATCTAAGTTCAAACAGTTAAATATTGAGTGTTGCCACTCCAGAATATGAGAATCTGTGGATTATGTGTATGTAACATATGTTATCAGTGACACTAGCCGAAATCAGAACAAGTGAGAAAAAAATGATAGAATTCAAGCAATATAACTCCGCACCAGTATGAGAATATGCCATGCAATAGCCCACTAACTCCCCATAACAATCATTTTAGGACAATCTGTAGCAAACATAGAAACTGTGACACTGACACATGCATGAATACAGTAACAACGTGTGATCTGTGCTAAAAAGAGCTATTGCCCTGAAAAAGGAGGCAACTTGAGAACAGAGGTGGCATCAGGGCAAAGATGACAGATCAGAATGGAGCATATAAAATTTAGTCCTCTGAATTGAATCACCATCTGCCATCAGAGTGTCTTCCTCTCTTTTATCAATCATCATGGTGGTTTCAAATCCAGAACCCTCCCAAGCATTGAGTTGCTGCTGGTTTTCTTTTTTTTCCCCTCCTATCTCAATATATTGTTTGTCTCTGACATCTATTAGATCAGCAAATTTGTGGTTTGTTTTCTTTCTTAGGTTGTATCTGCATATGGGCTTCAGAAACATCTACCAGCTTTTAAATAGATAAATGTAATATATTAAACTATAATGTTAGCCAAATATGAAGTTGGGAGATAGTTCCCAAGACTGGTCAAATAATCCAAAAATTGTTATATTTTCCAGTGGCTACTGTCCACTCAAGGGTGAGATGGGCACACACTATCCCCATCATTAAAGTGAAGCGAATCCACAGGACAGACAAACATTCATTGGCAAGGTAATTTTCCAGGGGTGGCCCACAGCCTGCCCACCTCAAAATCTACCTAATTGCAATCTATTGGATTTTAAATCTAATAAATTTGAATCTATTAAAATGCAAATTCCTGTGTCCCACCCCAGAACTACTAAGAATTCATGAATTTGCATTTTAACTAATTCACCAGATGATTCCTAAAGGGATGGAAGTGTGAGGAACTGCATAGGAAAGGGCTTTCCTCATCCAGTGCCTGAAGCATCTAAAAATAGATCAGCTAAACTAGTTGCATCTGTGCAGTAGCTTTATAGTAATCCAGGGTCAGGTCACTGGAAATTTCCTGAAGTTTGGCATGAGACTCCCAATATCAACCTAATAGACCCAGAATAGTCCTGTTCCGTGAGTGCTCAACTCTCACAGAAGTCACATATATTTTTCATGTCATGGTTCTAGGGTATTTACAGACAGGGAGAATCTGTCTTCAGAACTCCTAATTCCCCTCACTCCAGTTTTCTGCCTTTCATGGGACAGGCAAATGCCATTACAGGTCCTCCTCAGTGTCTTGGCCACCTGCCTTGCTATTTGTTGACTCTATCACTAGCTCTGGAAAGGGATCTCCAAAGTGAGTCACTGAGGGATTTTTGCAGCATCTCTGACCAGTGCTGTTCAAAACTGGGCACCCATAATTCCTCCAACTCCCATCAATCAATGGCAGATATGACAAAAAACTAGCCTTGCAAGTTTAAAGTTCAAACACGACTACTGAGGGACAAGGTCCTGCTGATTCTCTGGTTCCTTTTTAAGAAAGAAGAGCTCTGAGATAAATAGAGAAAATGATTCTCTTACTATTTTAAAATTTCTAACCTTTAACTTTGTTTAACTTCAGTAATTGCCTGAGTTGAGACTGCTTTTAAAACCATGTTCAAGATGAATACTAAGTTCCCTACTTGTTTTTATTCGGTATAGATTTCCTTCTCCAATGTCTCAAAAGAGCAGTCATTTTGATTCAGACACACTTATTTCACATCAAACATCTTACCACAAAAATTTTTCCGTGCTAACACTGGTATAAAATGAAAACATTTGAATTTGTGAATTTCCAAAGTATTTGTCAGTTTCTTGGTACTTCTAGCAAAAACACCTCTACCGAGCACATACAGAACATAACTTTGTACAGAGATCTTCTCTTGCACAGTGCCATTCATGTATGGCAGATCTAGAGCAATGAAAGTATAAAAAATTTGGAGGTGCAAATGACAAGAATTGATCTATTCTACAATCCTCATTTTGCACTTAAAGAAAGCAGATTCTGTAGAGTGAACTCAGAGTTTCCTTCCAGCCCAGAAATTGTGATTTGCCAAACACAGCAGAAGCTGTTGGTGCCCTGCCTTCACCCTTCACCAGTCAGGGTTCCCATTTATGCCTACAGCTTCCTCTAGCAAACACTTGTGCACCACTCCTATCTCTGTCCATGGTCACACACTGGATTTATGCACTGGTAGGAGGGAGTCCATAGGGAGCTAATTAATGCCTCCAGACCAGCTCTCAGCCAATGACACAAGGAAGTTATATTATCAACCAGCTTCTTGCTCTCAGATGGGACAACTCTGAGGTGTGCTTTACACCTTCTCCCAGAGGCAGGTAACCTGCCCACTAACACACCATGTGGTGGCTTTCCTCTCCCTCTTTCTCCTACCAGTGCCCCTGAATACTTACCCCACAGATACTCAAATTCTAATCTTAGAACATTCTGGGGAAACACACCTTAATATACAAAGTCCTATAGCTCTAGCAGAAAGGGAAGACCAACTCAGTTTGATTTTGTAATTTTTTGTAAAAGAAAAATGCATTAGATCATGTCATGGGAATCCAGAAGAGATATACCACTCCATCTCAGTGTGAAACATGGTCACCCAGTTCTTAACAAGTGCCAAGTTTTTAGAACCTTTGTCTCAATTCATACTAGGGAGTTATTCAGAAATGAATATCAATGAATCTCAATCCTGATTTAACAAGCAATTTTGAAGTAAAACTAAAAAAAAAAAAAAAGCAACCATATTTGTTCAGAAGCCAAAAGTAGCACTTGGCATACTGCCCTATGAAAGCAAAGCATAACAATTCTATAGACATCTTCAGAATTCATATTTGGTCCTAATAAGCCAGGATTCTCTATTTGGCTCACTATGTTTCAGGTTTTTTCTAACCAAGACACCTTTTCACCTGTATTTCATTAAATTTATATTATATAACCCTAGAAACACTTGCTTTAAAGCTTTACTTTTAGCTTTTGTTTTTACTAAGCTGGCACCTAATATCTCTTTAGTCTTTGTATCAGTACACAATTTTTATTAAATAAATTTTGCCTGTGAGTAACTGGTTTTTAGATCAAAGTCTTTTTCTCTCCCATTGTTATATTGATGAATACACAAAGACATTAAAAAATGGCTTTAAATTGGAGCCTTCACTCCCATGAATCTGAGGTCACTCAAAATTTAATTTAGGATGGAAAATATACTAATATGGTGTATCAGTACAATTTTTTCCCAAGGAAAGTTTAAGTATCTTAAAACGTCATCGTTTGCTGCAACAATATTAATGAGGGGAAAAAGTATGTTTTCAGAACAAACCAAGATGCTAACATTCTAAATGAGAGCACTCAGGCAAAGTTATGAATGAAAACAAGCTCCAGGGCCTTGGTTCCAGATCCTATTGTCTAGAGAAAATTTTGGTTATTTAGTCTCAATACGAATTTACCCCTAATCCAATGAAGCTTAAATTCCATGGCCCCACCTATGCATGTACCCCTTTCAGATCCCTAGGAGGATCTTTTGCACAGCCTTACCTTGTCCTTATAGGCTTTGTAAAATTTACAAAAATGCAACTATTATAACTGTATTTTGTTGAAGCTTATCTTCACTCTGACTTTAAAGAGGATCTTCAAAATTTTATAAGCTTTAGTTCCAAAATAATCTGAATCCACTCTTCTGTTGGATCTATGTTAAAGCATTATGTGTATTTCTGAGCTGAATTTTCAGCCCTGCAACTCATAAACCCTCCAAAACATTCTCCCTACACTGAGAGCCTTTTTAGTCCAACATTAGCTCAAGCCTCACAGCACCTCTCCAACTAACAACTTCACTAATCCACAACTTCCAGAGATATTTTCAATTACTCTAAACCTTTGTGAGACACTTAGGAAGCTTTAGTGCATCAATGAGCAGTTAACATCTATGGATTCCTACAGAGATCTGAGGTTTAAACCAATTAGTAGTAACCAGAACTCTTTGCGATGGGCTTTCATACAGAACAAGGATATGCTGATGTTTTAAATTAAAAACATACTGTCTTACAGAGAATGTCCATCCTGCGTTCTCCTTCTTTTGGCCCATGTGTGCTATAAGAATGATTATGGAACTCACAGAAACACTGAACCCAAAAGGAAATATCTCTTTATAAGAAACCATAACTCTGAATTTCTTTTGTGTGTGTTTGTGTGTGTATGCTTGTGTGCATACACACAGTGTCCTGATGTAGCTCTTTTTATGTTTGATTTTCTTGTTTGCTTGTTTTACAAGCCTCCATAGTTTGTTCTTCATTCTTCACTCCCAGTTCCAAGCCAAAATAATAGATAAAAAGAAATGAGCCCTTACATAATAGTAGGATATCAGTTTCGTAAGTTAAAGCTTAGACCTGTAGATTAGGTGGCTACTCGCTTACCTTCAACTCTTGAAATTATTAACTAATATTGCCAAGTTTACCTGCACTGATTTCATTAAGGATAATAATAGCTAACATTTTCTGAGCTCAGACTATATGTCATGTATAATACTAATCATGCAACATATTATCTCATTTAAACTGTAAAAACTAGACGACCAGAAGAAGATGAAATAAAGCCGCTTGGCAAGGCTTTATTGAAATATACGCTCTCAGGCGAATCCTCCCGTCCATCAGAGTGTGTCCAGGAGAATGGCGCTGGGGCTCCGGTGTAGGGAGAGTTCAAAAAGGCCTGGTCAGGAAAACTCACTGATTGACAGGAGGCGTGTCTACTGATGAGTGTCAGTGTCTGGTTAGCCACTTCTTTTCGCAGCTGCTGACTGCAACTGCTCTGACCAGTCCCTTTAATTGGACATCTTGGACCCTGATCCGACCTAACATAAACCTTTATTGCCATAAAAGGTAGGTACTATTTAATGTCCCATTGTATAGGTAAGGAAACAGAAGCACAACAAAGTTAAGCAATTTACCAAGAATTACTTTTTGTTTGACCACCTTCTTTCTTCCCTAGTGAATTAGTTTTTTATTGCTATGACCAAACTATATGACATAAACAAGATAAAGGAGGAAAGCTTTATTTTGGTTTATAATTTCAGTCTGTGGTCACCTGGCTCCATTGTGTTGGGCCTGAGGTAAAGCAGAACATCATGGCAGAAGGATATGGCAAGGGAAAGTTGCTCACTCATGGCAACCAGAAAGCAGAAAAAGAGAGAATGATTAAGGGCCCAGGATAAGATAAAGTCCTCAATGGCATGCCCCCAGTGACTTATTTTCTTCAACTGTGGATCATCTGCCTAGAGTTTCTATCTCCTCCCAATAGTCTTTAAGATCCATCAATTGGATTAATCCACTGATGAGGTTACAGCTTTCATGATCCAATTACTTCCCCAAAACATCACCCTTGGACATTGGTGCATTGGGGACCAAGTCTTCAACATGTGAACTTTGAGAGGTCAGTCTAGATCCAAACTATCACAACTAGGATGCTCAAACCCAGCCTTTCCCAGCACAGCATTAGGCATATGACCCAGGCTGACCAGTTAGAGAATCCAATCCCCCGCCATGATGACTGGTTCGGGAATGGCATTGTATTGGTTTTCTATTTATTCAACTACCACAAACATCAAACTTAAAATAACACCTATTTATTAGCTCAGAATTATGTTGATCAGAATTCCAGATGCGGCATGGCTACATTCTCTGCTCAAGACTTGGCCAGGCTGAGTTCTCACCTGGAAGTTCTAAGGGTGAAATATACTTCCAAGTTCATCCTCAGCAATATTTAATTCCTTGTTGTTATAGGACTGATGGCTCCATTTCCTTGCTGACTATCAGTAGGAGCTGCTTACAGATTTCCCTGCCCACATTCCCTGCCACAAGGCCCCGTTCATCTTCAATCCAGCAAGTGTCTTGCATTCTTCTCATACTTCAAATATCTGACATTCCCACCTCTGACCTCTAGACTCAGATTTAAAGGGGTCATGTGATTGGTTCAGAACCATCCAAACAATTTTTCTATCTTAAGATTAAATGATTAGAAAACTTAGTTAAACCTGCACAATCCCTTCTCAGCAACACCTAGATCCATGCTTGATAAAATAACTGGGGAGCCCGGCACAGTGGCGCAAGCCTGTAATCCCAGCACTTAGGGAGGCTGAGACAGGAGAATCGCGAGTTCAAAGCCAACCTCAGCAACGGTGAGGTGCTAAGCAACTCAGTGAGATCCTGTCTCTACATAAAACACAAAAATTGGGCTAGGGATGTGGTTCAGTGGTCGAGTGCCCCTGAGTTCAATCTCCAGTACCAAAAATAAAAATAAAAATAACTGGGGAGGGGGGCGGTTCCAAGATGGCGGCCTAGACAGCCCACTCTGCGCTAGGCTCTCAGGGACCAAGGATGGAAGTGGTGGAGGTGCCGTTTTCCAGCCAGCTTCCTGGCATCATTCTGCGGCTCAACACCCCATGCAGGAATTTCGCTGTGTGTGTGTGAGTACAGGATCACCGGGAGGCAGCGGTAGCCGGGAGGCGTGGCTTTGGCGCCGGCCAGAGAAACGCAGTTGCAGCCTAGGCCTCAGCCCAGGGCTACGGCTCTCCGAGACTGAGACTGAAAGTAGCGGGGTGCCATTCTCCAACCAGTTTCTTGGGAGCTCTCTACGGCATACCGCCCCACACAAGAGTCTCGCTGGCGTGTGTAAGCACAGGGCCACCGGGAGACAGCAGTAGCCAGGAGGCGTGGCTTCAGCGCCAGCCAGCAGAAAGCAGTTGCAGCCGGGGGCCTCGGCACAGGGCTCCGGCTCTCTGAGACTGAGACTGGAAGTAGCAGGTTGCCATCTTCCAATCAGTTTTTTGGCAGCTCTCTGCGGCTTGCCGCCCCACGCAAGAGTCTCGCTCGCGTGTGTGAGCGCAGGGCCACCGGGAGACAGCGGTAGCCAGGAGGTGTGACTTCGGCCCCGACCGGTGGAGTGCAGTTGTGGTGGGGGATCCGGCCCAGGGCTCCAGCCCAGAGTTTACCCTGGGTGTACTGGGCCTGCTTCCGCACAGGGTGCCTGGCCCCAGCGCCCACCCAACCACGAGAGACCGCTAGCAGTTGCTACTGTGGACTGTCTCCTGAGTGGAACCCCAGCTATTGTTCTTTGTGGACCACCTTCTAACACAGCGGAGCTTCCTACACACCAGGGGGCGCAGGTGAACACCTGGGAGCAAACCTTGGCCACGGTGGAACAGCGACTCCACCAGCGGCCCAGAGTTTCACCTTGGCCTGGGACCAGTACCAAGGATACCAGCCAGGAAAGTCCAGCAAACAACGGACAATGCCACCTACTGGAGGAGAAGTAACAAAACCCTGCAGGGAAACTATAACCATATAGGGTTAAAACTGTAACACCTTGGATCAGCAGAGCTAGAAGGAAAGACACACAAACATCATGAGAAAACAAGGGAAGAAAGTGACTCAAACAAACCAAGATACTACACTCCTAGAATCCATGGGCTGTACAGCAGGAGGAATGACAGAACAGGAATTCATAAATTAATTATGAATTTAATTAATTCATAATTAAAATGGTCGGTGACTTAAAGAATGATATAAGAGAACAAACCCAGTCAGCAATAGATCACTTCAATAAAGAGAGTCGTAGGCAAATACAGGAAGTAAAAGATCACTTCGATAAAGAGATACACAGGCAAATACTGGAAGTAAAAAATCACTTCAATAAGGAGAGATTCTGAAAAGGAACCAAACAGAAATCCTTGAAATGAAAGAAACAATAAACCAATTCAAAAACTCAATAGAAAACATAACCAGCAGATTAGACCACTTGGAAGACAGAACCTCAGATACTGAAGACAAAATATTTAACCTGGAGAATAGAGTTGATCACACAGTGAAGATGGAAAGAAGCCATGAACAGAACATCCAAGAGCTTTGGGACAACATTAAAAGACCAAACTTGAGAATTATTGGGATAGAAGAAGGCATAGAACTCCAAACCAAAGGAATGAACAACCTATTCAATGAAATAATATCAGAAAACTTTCCAAATATGAAGAATGAATTGGAGAATCAAATTCAAGAGG
>PVHX01022958.1:0-26687 GCA_004024805.1 Geosciurus inauris
AAACAAAAACAAAAAACGGGGCTGGGATTGTAGCTCAGCGGTAGAGCGCTTGCCTCGCATGTGTGAGGCCCTGGGTTCGATCCTCAGCACCACATACAAAGCAATAAAATAAAGACATTGTGTCCATCTACAACTAAAAAAATATTTAAAACAAAAAACAGTTCAGCAGTTTGGCATTTTCTTTTTTTTTTTTTTTTTTAAATATTTTTTTAGTTGTAGATGGACACAATGTCTTTATTTTATTGCTTTGTATGTGGTGCTGAGGATCGAACCCAGGGCCTCACGCATGCGAGGCAAGCGCTCTACCGCTGAGCTACAATCCCAGCTCCTTGGCATTTTCTTTTAAAAAAATTTTTTTAAAAATATTGGTACTTGGAGCCGGGCGCGGTGGCTCAAGCCTGTAATCCCAGCACTTAGGGAGGCTGAGACAGGAGAATCGTGAGTTCAAAGCCAGCCTCAGCAACGGCGAGGCGCTAAGCAACTCAGTGAGACCCTGTCTCTACATAAAGCACAAAATAGGGCTGGGGATGTGGCTCAGTGGTCGAGTGCCCCTGGGTTCAATCTCCAGTACCAAAAAAAAAAAAAAAAATTGGTACTTGGGATATTTTACCACTGAGCTATATCTCTGTTCCTTTTTAAATTTTTTATTTTTAGACAGAGTCTTACTAAGTTGCTGAGGCTTGCCTCAAATTTATGATCCTCCTGCCTCAGCCTCCCAAGTCACTTGGATTACAGGCTGTGCCATTGTACTAAATTAGAAATTTACTGTACAAACCAGCAATTCCATTCTTAGGTATCTACCCAATAGAAATGAAAATACATGTCTACACAAAACTTGTGCATTAATGTGCATAGCAGCATTATTCACAATAAACCAAAAGTGGAAATAAGCCAACTGTCCAACAACCAGCATATCTGTATCACATTTTTATTGCTGACTAGTTATAAAAAAAACACTGAGGGCTGGGATTGTAGCTCAGCGGTAGAGCGCTTGCCTCGCATGCGTGAGGCCCTGGGTTCGATCCTCAGCACCACATACAAAGCAATAAAATAAAGACATTGTGTCCATCTACAACTAAAAAAATATTAAAAAAAAAAACCAAAAAACACTGATATATTCTATCACCTAGAAAAACCTCAAAAAATTATGCTAAGTCAGAGAAGCCAGATGCAGAAACCACATACTATAATGATTCCAATTATATGAGATATCCAGAGAAGATACATTTATAGAGACAGAAAGGAGATTAGTGGTTGCCAGGAACTGGGAAGAAGAGGGAATGGGGAATGACTGCTAATAGACATTCTGGATCTTTTTGGGTGATAACATGAATGTTCCAACACTAGATGTGGTGATGGTTGTACAAGTTGGTAAATGTATAAAAGTCACTGAATTATACTCTTCACATAGGTGAATTTTAGGGTATATAAATTATCCATCCATTAAATTGTTTAAAATAATACTTTAGGGTCTTAGTAGAAAAACCTGGTGTTGGGTGTTCAGATATCTGTATTTTGGGGTGTGTGTTTAGTAGCTGGCTTGATGAAGGGATCATTCAACCAGGCTCCAGGTCCTTGGTTTTGGTGTCTTTAAGTAGTAGTGTCTTGGACAAGAGATGATAATAATGACTCCAAGGTTTGTGGCTTCTCTTCTTAACTAGCATGGTTAACTTTGCCCAGAAGGAAACCTCCCTTCTTTGCCCCCTTAATCTGGATTCTGACACCTGCCTCAGCAGTGAAGACTCTCAACACAAATTGGCAAAGCATCGAGGATCAGAATGGAATGTGCTTTTGCAGTTGGGAAGTTGAGGTACACTGACTTCAGATGGAAGCAGATTCAGAGACTCCAGTCAAATCATTATGCTCAATCTTCACCCCCCTCTCAGCCTCATTTTTTCAAGTTGGATTCATTCTCAGGCAAGGTCCCCAAATATTGGCAAGACCACCCCATTATGAACTCTGGCCTCTAGCTTGCCACCTTCAAAACAACTAGGGATCGCGCTTCTTTTTCTCAGCAGTTTTCATATAAGCCCTGTACTGACTTTCCTTGGTTCTGAATGTCATCCTTGAGTCAGCCATCTGGGTTGGGAGGCTGATGTTCTTGTTGACCAGGCCTAGGCTATGTGCCTTCCTCTAGAG
The DNA here is from genome assembly GCA_004024805.1 of Geosciurus inauris. Classification (NCBI taxonomy): domain Eukaryota; kingdom Metazoa; phylum Chordata; class Mammalia; order Rodentia; family Sciuridae; genus Geosciurus; species Geosciurus inauris. The sequence continues at coordinate 2,140 of PVHX01022958.1, forward strand.
CCTGGGGCAGGGCCAACCCCACTCCTAGCTAGATCTTATGGACAGAGTGTAGGGAGAGATGGGTCTCCAAAGAAACTGGGAATGTAAACCAGAAGAGGAATAGCTGCTTGGTTAGCAAAAACAACAGAAGGCCTCCATCTGGCCTGCTGGTTTCATCCAAGGAGGGCAGGGTTGTTTAGATGGGAGGCATTGGATTGCTGCAGTCAGCTCATCTGCTTCTGAGAAAAGCAACTCACAGCACAGGTCCAACTGAGGGTGTGAAGGAGATACCCTTGTATGCAGAGGGAAGACAGGAATAGTAATCTCTACCTGCTAGAAATGCCCATGGACAGTGTATCAAGAGACAGTTAAAAAATGGTGTTGGGCTGGGATTGTAGCTCAGCAGTAGAGCGCTTGCCTCGCATGCGTGAGGCCCTGGGTTCGATCCTCAGCACCATGTACAAAGCAATAAAATAAAGACAATGTGTGTCCATCTACAACTAAAAAAAATATATTTTAAAAAAAAATGGTGTTGCCAGCCAGGGACCGTGGCACATGCCCCTATTCCTAGCTCTCAGGAAGTTGAGACAGGAGGATCACAGGTTCAGGGTGAGCCTGGCAACTCAGGAAGACCTTGTCTCAAAATAAAGGAAGGTCTGAGGATGTAGTTCAGAGGTAGAGCACTTGGTCAGCATGTACAAAGCCCTAGGTTCAACCCTGAGCCCTGAAAAAAAAAAACAAAAAACTAAAATAAACTGGTCCAGCCAGTGGAAACCAGTATTGTGATTGCTCAAAAAATTAAGTGTAGAATTACCATATGATCCAGCAATCCTACTTCTGAGTATACACCTAAAAGAATTAAAAGCAGGATCTTGAGCTGGGTGTGGTGGCACAAGCCTGTAATCCCAGCACTTTGGGAGGCTGAGACAGGAGAATCACAAGTTCAAAGCCAGCCTCAGCAACGGCAAGGCACTAAGCAACTCAGTGAGACCCTGTCTCTAAATAAAAAACACAGAAAAGGGCTGGGGATGTGGCTCAGTGGTCAAGTACTCCTGAGTTCAATCCCCAGTACCCACCTCCCAAAATAGCAGGATCTTGAAAAAAAATTATACATCTACACTCAGCAGCATTATTCACAATAGCCAAAAAGTGGAAGTAACTCAAGTGTCCATCAGTGTGAATGGACCCTTACAAGGGGACGTGATTCAGCATTAAGGAAGGAAATTCTGATACATGCTGCAGTGTGATGCACCCTGAACACATTATTTCAAGTGCAAATAAACCAGTTACAGGATAAATGCTGCGTGATTCCACTCACGTGGCATGCCTGGAGTAGGCAGATTCATAGAGACAGAACATAGAATGTCAGTCATTGGGCTCTGGAGAAGGGGCAGTGGAGTTATTGTTTGGTGGGTTCAGGGAGACAAGTGCAGGAGCTAAATGGTTGTACAACAATGTGAATGTACTCAATGCCACTGTACTGTATATGTACGGTGGTTAAGATGGTAAATTCTATGTTATGTGTATTTTATCACAATTTAAACAATGAGAGAGCTGGGTGTGGTGCATGCCTGTAATCCTAGCAGCTCAGGAGGCTGAGGCAGGAAGATGGCAAATTGAGGCCAGCCTCAGCAATTTAGCAAAGCCTTAAGCAACTTAGTGAGAACTTGTCTCAAAATAAAAGGAGCTGGGTATATGGCTCATTGGGTGAGTGCCTCTGGGTTCAGTCTCCAGTACAAAAAGAAAAAAAAAAAATAGAGACAACTATCTAGAAAAAAGTAGGGTTATAAGAAATTAACCAATTACTTTTTCTATTGCTTGTGAAACTGGCACAAGGGTGGAATCTGCAAAGACTCAGTATAGCTGAGGAGTACCTTAGGGACAGAGTGTGTCACATAAAGGTCCTTGTTTCTGACTCCCTCACCCCAGTTTGCCCTCTTTATGGCTGACAAATTTCTGAGCCTTGGTGCTAAGACTTGGAGTGAACAGGTATGTGGGCCAGGTGTGTGGTCTCCAGGATGGAATCTCCCTGCAAAGTGACTCTGGCCTATGGCAGAGTGAGACAACTGCAGGGGAGTAGGAATGACCTCATATGCCAGAGGACAAAATTATGGGAAGGCCTGTGGGTGTTCTATCCCTATTCAGTCTAATGCTCTGGGGTTGAGCTGAAAATGTCACTAGTGGAACATTAGAAAAATGCCTGGGAAAAATTAAATGTCAACAGTGTTGAGTGTTGGTGAGGTGTGCACAGCTGTCACAGGCTATGGACAGGAGTAGATGTTGGTATAGCCAGCTACAGGGCAGTTAGTTACCATCTGTTAAAACTAAAACAAGCCTATATTCTCTGGCCCAAGAACTCCACTTCTTTTCCCCAGAGAGCACATTCCCCAGAGAGATACTTGCTTGTATGCCCAGAGAAGCTATGCAAGGGTATTATTTAATGTTGTGCTGCTGGTTATAATCAAGAGCCCAGGAACAACGTCAACATCCAACAGTAGGGGAATGACTAAATAAGTTGTAGTGTTTCCATAGCATGAAATACTTCACAATACTGATAAGAGTGAAGTATGTGCTTTAGGATGTAAGCTGTTCTGTTGTAACAGAGATCCCAAAATGAAACTTTAAGGAGGTAGCATTTGTTTCTTTCTTTATTACATGACAATGTAGAGGAAGGTGGAATACAGGTGGTGAGGTTTCAGTTGTTTGTTGCTGTGTAAAACAATAACTGTATCAAACTCATTGATTTTGTGGGTCAGGGATTTAGACAGGGCATAGTTGGGATGCTTGGCTGTGCCCTGTCTAAATATCTGGGATCTTCTCTGGGAAGACTTGAGTCTGGGAAAAACTCACCTGGCCTGGCTGGAATCCTCTGAAGGTTTCTTTTTCTTTCTTTCTTTCTTTTAAATATTTTCTTATTGTTGATGGACTTTTATTCGTTTTATTTATATGCAACGCTGAGAATCGAACCTAGTGCCTTACACATGTGAGGCAGGCGCTGTACCACTGAGCCACAACCCCAGTCCTCTAGAGGTTTCTTTATGCTCACATCTGGCACCTAGGCGTCCATCGCAGGAAGATTTGTATTAGTATCATTGATTGGAGTGTCCACACATGACTTCTGTCTATTGTCAGGGTATCCACATGGCACAATGGCCTCAGGGTGGTTGGACTCGGCTCCAAGATTGAATGTTCCAGTAAATAAAGTAGAAGCTGCATGGTTGCCTGTGACTTTTCAGAGTCATATGGTGATTCTTTTCCCACATTCTACTGGTCAGATTGGTCACAACCTATCTAGATTTGAGGGGTGGGAACAGAGACTCCATTTCTGTATGTGAGGCATGCCAAAGGGATGACCATGCTTTAAAACCATCATAGGTGGGAAGCTTTGTCACATGATGCTACTCTAGAACCCAGGTTGTTTGGTTGGGGAGAGGACAGTGTCCTCTGCCAATTTTATCATGTGGCTTTCATCTCTGGTTTTAAGATAAATGGACCCATTGTTGCTGTATGGCAGCCGGAAAACCAGAGTGGAAGGCAAGAATTTCCATATGGAAACATGGTTCGGAACTTGTACACGTTGGGCTGGGAATGTAGTCATTGGTGGAGTATGTACTTTCCATGTGCAGGCCCTTGGGTTCAGTCCCTAGCACCATGAAAACAAACAAAAGCAAAAACCTTGAATATATTGCTTCTGTTTACATCTAACTCTTAGTTATATTGCTATACCTAGCCTCAAAGTGGGCTGGGAAATGTAGTCCCTGGCTGAGCAGACATGTGCCCAGCTACAGTTTGGTGATACTGTTACTAAAAGGAAACAAAAGAAACTAAGTATTGGGGACAATATTTTTTTTGCAACAATATGTATTTTTAAAAAAAAATTTTTTTTTAGTTGTAGATGGACACAACATCTTCATTTATTTATTTTTATGTGGTGCTGAGGATTGAACCCAGTGCCTCACGCATGCAAGGCAAGCGCTTTACCACTGAGCCACAATCCCAGCCCCAACAATATGTATTTTTAATGCATGCATATATATGTATATATATTTATGCATATAGAAATAGGTCTATAGAATATAGAATATAGGGAGTGGGGAGGTAGGTCAAAGGGTACATTGTTTCAACTGTACAAGATGAATAAATCCTAGAGGCTTATTCATCTCACTGCATAATATAGTGCCTACAGTTAACTGCACTGTGTTATATATGTACACATTTGCCAAGAGGATAGATCTTTAGTTAAATGCTCTTGTTACATAGAAGTGATAATAAAGAGGGCAGGAGGAAACATTTGGAGGTGATGGATAGGCTTCAACACAGATGGTGATTTCACAGGGATATAGTAATCTCCAAACTTATCATATCCTATATATTAATTACGTACAGCTTACCGCTGCTTGTCAGTCATACCTCAGTAAACTGGCTTTTTTTTTTTTTTTGGTACTGGGGATTGAACTCAGGGGTATGCAACCACTGAGCCACATCTCCAGCCCTATTTTGTGTTTTATTTAGAGGCAGGGACTCACTGAGTTGCTTAGCGCCTCGTCCTTGCTGAGGCTGGCTTTGAACTTGCAATTCTCCAGTCTCAGCTTCCTGAAGTGCTAGGATTACAGGTGTGCGCCACCGCACCTGGCTAGTAAAATGGATTTTTGTTTCTTTGGGTGTTGGGGATTAAACCTAGGGCCTTGCACATATTAGGCAAGCATTGAGTTATACCCCCATCCCTTTTTATTTTATTTTGAGACAGAATCTCACTTAGTTGTTCAGTCTGGCTTTGAACTTGTCGGGCTCCTGCCTCAGCCTCGCAAATAGCTGTGATTACAGGTGTGTGCCACTGTGTTCTGCTAAGCAATTTTTTTTTCTTTTGGGTACCAGGGATTGAACTCAGGGGTACTTGACCACTGAGCCACATCCCCAGCCCTATTTAGGTAGAGACAGGGTCTCACTGAGTTGATTAACACCTCGCCGTTGCTGAGGCTGGCTTTGAACTCGCTGTTCTCCTGTCTCCGCCCCCCAAAGTGCTGGGATTACAGGTGTGCACTGCTGTGCCAGGCAAGCATTTAAAAAAATAAAAAAGAAGAAGGAGGAGGAGGAAACAAATACATGGAATTAGCCTGGCAGAATACACAGAAGAAGGGCTAGCCAGGTGTGGCATTGGGCACCTGTTTCCTAGGTACTGAGGAGGCAGAGGCAGGAAGATTGAGAGTTGGAGGCCAGCCCTAACAACATAGTGAGACTTTGTAAAAAGAAAGAAGGGGTAGGGGGATAAAAAGGGAGGGAGGGAAGAGAAAGATAGAAGATCTAGAAGAAGAAATTGGTAACAATGGTTACTTCTGGGAAAGAAAGATATTCAAAGCTGACTTTAGCTGTAGTTGTAGTGTTTTAATTTTTTTTCCATTACTGGGGATTGAATCCAGGGGAGGCTTGCAGCTTACCTACACTTGCAGCCCTTTTTATTAATTAATTTATTAATTAATTATTTTTGGTACTGGAGATTGGACTCAGGGGCACTCGACCACTGAGCCACATCCCCAGCCCTATTTTGTGTTTGATGTAGAGACAACAGGGTCTCACTGAGTTGCTTAGCACCTCACCATTGCTGAAGCTGACCTCGAACTTGCAGTTCTCCTGCCTCAGCCTCCTGAGTTGCTGGTATTATGTGTTCATTTTTTTTCCACATGAAACAAGGTATTTTTTTTTTTTAATGAGTTTAAGGAAGGGGTTACAAGACCAGGTTTTCTTCACAGCCTTGAGGGAGGTGTCTCTGTCCTGTCCCTCCAGAGCAAAGACAGCTAGGCAAATGAGCATTTGGCGTTGATTACCAAGTCTTCCTGCTTTCTTGAAGCCAGAGGGGTTCTATGACATACTGTTTTAATTTTTAACAAGGATAATGTCTTCATGTTTTACTTGTGAAATTAAATATTAATTTACACTGAAGAGGGCCTGGTGAGCGTCTGGCTGCTGATTGTGTAGCCTTTGCTTTATCTCTTCATGGTGAAACCCAACACCAGAGTGCCAGGAGGCAGTGTGGCCCTTTATCTCCCCAGAGCTGCTCATCTAAAGGCCCCACTTTCTGGAAGGTTATCTCTGTCCCAGTCTTCCTCCTCCTGTTCTGGTGGGTTTCTTTTGTGACTAGCAGATGTTCCTCGAATGTGAGGGCTATCTTTCACAGAAGAATTCACAAATGCTTTGCACATGGTCTTTCTCCGCAAAGATAACTTACTGCTTTTTTTAAAATTTATTTTTGGTGCTGGGGACTTGAACCCAGGGCCTGGCACTTATGAGGCAAGTGCTCTATCACTGAGCCTCATCCTCAGCCCTGAGATAACTTACTGATTACAAATAGAAAGTTGGTCACTGTGGGGCTGGGGTATGGCTCAGTGGTACAGTATTTGCCTAGCATGCATGTATCCTGGGCAGCACGGAAAAAAAATAAAGGAAGGAAGGAATTTGGTCACTGTACAGTGGATACACTGGTGGATGGACACCTTCACCAAACAATCAAAGTCAACATCACAGCCTCCTGACAGGAGGCTCCGGGGACACAGCATCACAGGAGTGGCATTCCAGTGTATAAGCACAGTCTAATTGAGAGGAAACATCAGGCAAACCCGGGCTGAGGGATGTTCTCCAAAGCTTCTGGACTGACCTCTCTAGAAACATCAATTCCTGAAAGATAAAGGTTGAGGCACTGTCACAGGTTAAAAGAAGCTGGAGACAACAGCAGTAATAATGAAAAGTGTGAATCTGAGTTGGATCCGGGCTGTGGAGGGAAGTGCTATGAAAGGAAGCAATACCAGAATGTGAATTGGAATGGCCTTTGAGGTCACAGCATTGCATTGTATCAAGGTTAAATTTTCTGTAGTTGATCGTTGTATTCTGGACATATAAGAGAATACCACTGGGCTGAGGCTGTAGCTCAGTGGCAGAGCGCTCGCCTCTCACGTGTGAGGCACTGGGTTCGATCCTCAGCACCACATAAAAAAAAATAAGTAAACAAAATAAAGACACTGTGTCCATGTATAACTAAAAAATATTTAAAAAAAAAAAAAAGAGAATACCACTGTTACTGGAGAGAAAATGAAGGATTTAGAAGTAGAAGGGTATGTTGTCTACAACTAAATCCCAAATGCTTTCACATGGGAGTGGGCAAACTTTTTGGTAGAAAACCAAATAGTGAAGATTTCAGACTTTGGAGGACATATGGTCTGCGTCACAGCCCCTCACTCTGCTGCTTCAGTGCCAAAGCAGCCACGACCATATGTGAATGAAAGTAGCATGGCTGTGTGCCAGTAATACTGGACGTATGGATACTGCAGTTCCAACTGCATGTAATTTTCATGTGTCACAAAGTATTCTTTTCGTTTTTCTTTTTCAACCCCAAACAACCCATTTCCTTACTACCCATACAGAATTAGAGAGCCAAATTTGGTCTGTGGGCTGTAGTTTCTTGATGTCTGATATAGACAGAGGACACACAGAGGTGATAAGCAAGTGCAACATAATGAATATAATGGGTATATCTGGGGCAAGAATATAGAGATTTTTTTTATTATTATAATTCTGCAAGTTTAAATATTATTTAAAGAATTAAAAAAAAAATAGCAAGTTTTCCTTCTTTGGGAGGCCCAGGAAGAGAGAGGGAGGCTACTGATCCTTCTGTCTTCCAGGTGGGTGGCCAAGGTGACTCACTTACTCATTCCTGGATTTCACTCCTAATTATCTGTTCACGTGACCAATTTCACTGCTTCCTCATTTTCTGGTCGAACCTTCATATTTAGAGACACTGCCCAGTAGGCGTGGGAGTTTAGGCTGTCCTCACTGGCCAACCATCCCCCTCTCTTCCTTTGTTAGAAATGTTTCCTCAACAGCCAAAAAACAGCCATTTAAATTATGTCCATTGGCTTATTGATTTTAATTTCATGTTGCACATTTCCTATTAGTTGCTTTCCTCAAAGCAGCAATTCAAGAAATTACTGTGTTCCATTCTCCCAGCATTGGGATGAAGTCTCTTGTGGCTCTGAATGGTTATTTCCAAGAATGAGATAGCAAGTTTATTGAGTTAATGTGTCTGGGAGGGAGGGTGGCTTTAAGGGAAGAGATATGTTCTTTTCCTAGTTGACTTAGCACTCTCTCCCCACTGTCAGGATCAGAAACTGAAGTCAAAGTGAGGAGTAAGTGAAGAGGAATTTATCAATTCATAGAACCTAGAGTGTTGGATAGCATGCCATTGAGACTTGCCAAGACCCAAGAGCCAAAATTCATTTTTTGTTGCTATAACAAAATCTGAGGTTGGTTGCTTTATAAGGAAAAGAGGTTTATTTTGGCTTATAGTTTTGGAGGCTGAAAAGTCCAAGCTTATGTGGTTACATCTGGCAAGGACCTCTTGCTGTCTCATAACATGGAAGATGACATCAAATGGTGGAAGCATGTGTGAGAGTGGCCAGTGGGTACCTGTGGAAGAGCACGTATTTAAGTGAGATTCAGGGGAAGGTACCAACCTTGCTTATAACAATCTGCCCTCACTAGTACTAATCCAACCCATTGAGACCTTACCTACTCCTACAAGATAGGCAATCCCTTCCAAGGGTGGTACTCCCATGACCTAATTACCTCCCAGTTGGTCCAACCTCTTAAAGGTCCTACCACCTCTCAGCACCATTACATTGGTGACCAAGCTTCCAGCACATGAACCTCTGGGAGATAAACCATATCTAACCCATAGCAGATACTATGAGAATTCCATCCCTTTCTGTCTCTCAGTTTTGTTTTCTGTTTGACTTCATTCTTAGGAAGGCTGTCCCCTCTCTGAGTCCATGTGTAACTTTTACCAGATTCACAAATCTGGGGGGAAAGAACATCTCTCTAAGCCAGTCCTTCTAGCCAGAGTCCCAGTGCTGCCTCTCACTGGGCCAGCAGGAATCAGGTGTTCAACTCTGAACCCAGCAGTTACCAGGGAACTGGAACATACTGGTTGGCCAGGCCAGGGTCACATGACCACCCTTGGAGTGGGACCTCAGTTCTACCAAAGCATCTGGACTATGAATTGACTAGAGGTAGCCCTCTGTGGCATGTCTAATTGATGTTAGCATCAGAAGGAATAGAACCTGTGCAGGGAAAAACAGCAGTTACTTATGACACAGGCACTGTGTCACGCTGCTTTCTGTCAGCCTGTGACCTCTGTAGTCCTGTCCCCTGACCACAAGCAAACTATGAAAAACGACCTGTTTGTGTTCCCCCAAAAACCCTGCCCTGGCTGCTCCATCCTTCAGGAAATCCACAGGATCTACAGGCAGAAGCTGGAGGAACTGACAGCACTGCAGGCCTTGTGTAGCGGTTCCATCCACAAGCAGAAGAGGCGCCTCAAAGACTTGAAGCACACACTCCAGAGGTAGGTGGGGCTGCAACTTAATGGTTTCCTTGTTGTTTAGGGGCAGAATAGCATCTCAAAACTGGCTTAAACAGAGCATGGAAATTCTAATGGGAAAAAAGCAGGAGTAGCTTCAGGCATCATTAGATTCAGGGATCAAAGGGTGTTGGTGGGAATCTGGTTTTTTCCTCTTAATTCTGTCATCCTCCAGATTGGCTTTTCTCTCAGGCTGACTGTCCCTTCCTGGTCACTGAGATGGCCACGTGCAGTAATAAGTTTAGAGCCTCTAGCTTTCTTTCCTGTTGACTTGTTTCCCCCTCCCCACCTCCACCCTCCAATAGAATGAGAACTTGTCTTTCCTAGTGCTTTAGTAGAAGTCCTAGGATTGATCCTCATTGGCTGGGATTGGTCATGTGCCCATCTTTGAACCAGTCACAGAGACTCTGCTTGAGTCTCTGTTATGAGACTTATGAACACAAGACTATGTTATGTGCTCAGTCTGTGGACCTTGGTGGGTGGGAGAGCCCTGCTTGATCCAAATGGAGGGGGCAAGAGAATGAGAGGAGGTTTCTCAAATGAAAACTGGGGTGCTATTGAAAGAAGTCCCGCTGGCTAGGTTAACAGGTATTCTCATAGATGTGGGGCGTTCTCCCCACCAGGGTCTCTGGTGTTGGAGGTACTAGGTTGGGGTCCCATGAGTACTTGAGCTCATGTTAATTAGTTTAGTTCTTGAGCCCAAATCATGTTCACTTCTTTGTCCTCATGTCTTTATGGTTTGGGAAGCTCATCCCTTGTAGGTGAGAGCATCCAGTGGATGCTGTCATCCCCTAAGGCAGGCAGGGAAATTGAGGCTCTGAGTGACATAACCAGGTCATTTACCTGGGCCTCTGTTCTAGAGAGGTCCAATCAATTCTTCCCGTCCCTCATGGGCAGTTGTTGGGGAAGGTATTGATCAGGTCCATTGGCTTGGCTGCACATTTTGGAATCAGGGGCTCATTAGCGATGGGGTAAGGAGTTGTGGATTGTTCCGTGTAAACACATCACTACTCTTGGCAAAGCACATCTTTCTGATGGCAGCCTCCAGAATCCCATCTGTTTTAAACCCAGAGTCTTTCAGCCTTAGCACTGTTGATAATTCTCTGCTGTGAAGGACTGTTCTGGGTGTTGTAGGATGTTTAGTGGCCCCCCTGACCCTTACCCACTGGATGCCAGTGGGGCTCCTCACCCCTGTTGTGACAACTGGGAATGTCTCCAGACATTGCTCAGTGTCCCCAGTTGTGAAACACCGGGTTGCAAGGTTGACCTGTGAGGTAGGGCCCTAGACCAAGGACCCCTTCCATCCTCCCGAAAGTGCCATGTCTCCAGACTTTGTTTTTCTAGTTTTGAGAGTTACATCTCACCAGAGGGTGACAGTCAGGCTGTGATCGGCTGCTTATACTTCTACACATTTTCCTGGAGAATAGCAAGAAGAAAATTAGTTTTGCTAGCTGATCCATTGAGATCCTATTGTGTGCCAAGTATCATTCTGGGCTTTATACTGTGTTTACTCAGTCGTTCTCACAGGTTATTATCTGTGAGGAAGGCCTGCTGCTATCCCTATTTTTGTAGTATGGAAAATAAGGCAAAGAGATTCGAGGACTTTTCCAAAGTCACAAGGCTACAAGGAGCCAGAGGCAAGCCCAGAGGGTACAGATGGAGAACTGAGTTTGCAAGAGGCCCTGGTCGGAGTGGACATGTGGAGGGCAATGCCCAGGGTCCCAGCCCTTCCTGCATCTGAGTAATGTCTTGCCTCTATGCCCACACCTCCCGCCGCAGGTACAAGCGCCATGCCAGCCAGGAGGAGGCAGAGCTGGTCCAGCAGATGAGTGCCCACATTAAGGAGCGGCAGAACATTTTCTTTGACATGGAGGCCTACCTGCCCAAGAAGAATGGGTAGGAGTGGGACCCATCCCAGCCCTGTTGTGGGACTCTCACCTCCCTTCAGGGGCCCAAGGTTGAGAGGAAATGGGGAAGCGAGAAAGGAAGGAGAAGGACGCTTCTCCACATGTCTTCTGAGTCCAGAAGAGGCCGTCAGCCCCTGCCAGGTGGTAGTAACGTTCCTGGGAGGACTCTTGCAAGGAACTAGTACCTGCTGCATGTGTGCGCCACCTGGGGTCAAGAGGGTTGGTGTTCTATACCAACAGAACCAACGCATATTGTGTGCCTGTTGCATGCTCAACATTGCTCTGGAAGCTCCTATGGCATCAGTCATTTTATTCTCAATAACCTGGTGCATCAGATCATGGTATCTCCATTTTCACAGGGTTCAAAAGATTATGGAATATCTGGCTAAGGGGGCTCAGCCCAGGATGTGAATGTGAGACATTCTGACCTTGACCCTGTTGCCTGGTTCCCTAGTACTGAATCAGAGCCTCCACCCTTCAGGCCCACAGTGGGATGAGAGGTGGCTCACTAGCCCTGTTACGTTTTGACCCATTCCTCCTGGTGTCTCCTTTTTTTGTTTTGTGTGGATTTAAAACTCCCATGAGTTAGGTGGCAGTCATTTTCTACAGGACAAAAGAGCAGCCCAGCATTCGTGATCTTTATTTTTTTTCCCTTCCACTGTACTGGGGATGGGACCCAGGGCCTCACACATGCTAGGCAAGTGCTCTACTGAGCTATGCTTCCAGACCGTTGATTTTTATTGTGATGCTAGGGATTGAACTCAGAGCCTCACACATGCTAGGCAAGCGCTTTATCACTGAGCCCCATCCCCAGCCCCCAATTTTTTTGTTTTTGACACAGGTTCTTATGTTACCCAAGCTGGCCTTGGATTTATAATCCCTGTCCTCAGTCTCCCAAGTATCAGGGATTACAGGCATGCGCTACTGCTCCTGACTTCATGATCCTCTTTGCAGTGTTGTTCAACAGCCCCCCTGCTCCCAGCTCCTCCCCTGGTCCTCTGGCTTCTTTCTCTCCAGTTCTTTGTGCATTTTTTACACCAGTTAGGAATCTTTATGCTACAAATGACAAAGCTCAACTCAAAGTTGCCTAAGAAGAAATGGAGGATTTTTTGACTCCTCTAACTGAAAAGTCCAGATATAGCTTCAGGTATTGCAGTATCCTGCTGCTCAAATGATACTCTTAGGTCCTGTGTCTCATTTAGCTTTTTTTAACTTTCTTTTCTAATGTTTACATTTCATTTATAGGTAGACTTCCTTTATAAACTGGTCTCCAGCAGCTCTGGGTTTATATCCTACCTGTGAAATAATTCTAGCGGAGATACTCTGTTCCTCAGTGGTTCTGGGAAAATAATCTCATTGGCCTAAATTGTGTCACATGACCATTTTTAACTAAACATAAGGATGAATTGCTTTGATTGGCTGAGCCAAGGTCATGTACTTTCCAGGTCTGGTCGGGTAGTGATCCTCTTGCTTTGCCCTTGAAGAAAATAGGGATTAAATGCTGGGCAGGAGAAAATAGATGTCCTCTTTGTACTTCTGCTCCAGTTACAGCAGACTGGAAATGTCTCGAAAACTAACTGGTAGCTAGAAAGATGGCTCTTCTGTTTATTCTTTTTTTCTCCTCTCAAGCTTACTATTGAAAGCCTAATTCAAATGTCACACCTTAGTGAAGCCTTTCCAAACCCCTGCCCTAGTGTGGGATTTGTCCATCCTCCTGTGAGGCCCCGTTTTATTGTACTTTTGTTAGTGTATTAGAGGACAGGCTTTTGTGATGGAGGCCCAACCATACGATGTCTCCATGAGAGAGAGCCTTCCCTCTCACACGTGCTGCCCAGGGGTGAGTGGGCCAGACCACAGGGCTGAGAGGTCGTCTGGGAACTCAGCATCTTTCAGTAGACTACTCCTCCACCCTGAGGAGCTGTCCTGAGGTGCATGTGCAAAGCTGCCCCCCACCCCGCTGCACATTATCTGGAAGGGGAGGGAGAGACAAGAAAGCAAGCAAATCCTTTTTTACAGAAAATGTTTGCCATTTCCTATGGAAGGTGAATACATACCTACACTATGACCCAGAAATTCTGTTCGTAGCCACATACCCAAGGGAAATGAGTGTTTATATCCTCCAGAAGACTGTATATGAACGTCACAGCCAATTAGTGAGACACAAAACATCACATATTGTATAACACTACTTATATGAAATGTCCAGAACACACAAATCCATAGGGATGGAGTAGATGAGTGGTTGCCAGGGGCTGGGGGCAGGAGAGTAGAGAAGGACTGCTGATGGGTGCTGGGTCCCGTTTGGTGGACCTGTTAAGGAATTTGGTGATGGACATGGGTGCATGGCATTGTAACTATGTTAGAAGTCATTATATTGTATACATTGTATACTTTAAAAGGGCAAAATTTACAGTATATGAATTATGTCTCAGTTTACAAAATGTATGTTTACAACTAGCCAAAACCCCAAAACACATGGATAAACCTGGAAGACATTATGTTCAGTGAAATAAGCCAGATGCAAAAAGAGAAATACTGTATGATCTCACTTATATGTGGGATTTTATACAGCAAATATATAGAAAAAGAGAATGGAAAGGTAGTTACCAAGAGCAAGGGTATAGGGCAAGTGGGGAGATGTCAAAAGCAACAAACTTGTTACATAGTTTGATTAAGTTTAGAGGGTTTTGTTTGTTTTTATGGGGACAGGGATGGAACCCAAGGTCTTGTACATTCTAGGCAAGTGCTCTCCCAGTCTTGAGGACTAACCCACAGCATGAGGACTGTCCTTAAAAATACTGTCTTAAGGGCTGGGGTTATGGCTCAGTGGTAGCATGCTCGTCTAGCACGCGTGAGGTACTGGGTTCGATCCTCAGCACCACATAAAAATAAAATAAAGATATTCTGTCCACCTACAACTAAAAAATAAATATTAAAATACTGTCTTAAATATTGGAAATTTACTGAAAGTGATTTTCAGTACTCTTGCAACACATTGAAAAGCACCAAAAACTGAAAATAAACCAAATGTTCATCAAAAGTAGAAGAAATGAATCAGTGGTGGCATATCCACCCATAGGATACTACTTACCCTGAAAAAGAAGGAAAGACCAAAACATCCTCTACATGGATGCGGCTCGGAATATCGAGGGAAGGAAGCCAAGTGTAAAGGATTCTACCCTGTGTACCTTTATATGAAGTTCAAAAATAGGCAAAACAAATCCGTGGTGATAGAAAAAAAGACTGGTGGAAGCTGACCCAGATTGGGGTAGGCGTGAGGGAGCCTTCTGGGGCTGGAAATGTCTCATTCTTTGACCTGAGTGTTGGTGTTGGTTGCTTGTATAAATATATGAAAATTCATCATGCTTGTGCTTGAAGACATGTACACTTATGAATTATGCCTTAATTTTAAAGAGAATCCTAGCGGGGTATGGTGGTGTATGCGTGGAATCCCAGTGACTCGGGAGGCTGAGACTGGAGGATTGCAAGTTTGAGACCAGCCTCAGCAACTTAGGGTGACCCTGTCTCAAAAAATATATATGTATAAAAAGGGCCGGGGACCTGGGCGCAGTGGTACATGCCTGTAATCCCTACACTTTGGGAAGCTAAGACAGGAGAATCGCGAGTTCAAAGCCAGCCTCAGCAATAGCGAGGCACTAAGCAACTCAGTGAGACCCTGTCTCTACATAAAACACAAAATAGGGCTGGGATGTGTCTCAGTAGTCGAGTACTCCTGAGTTCAATCCCTGGTACCAAAAAAATTAAAATATAAAAAAATAAAAAGAGCTGGGGATTATAGTTCAGTGGTAGAACGCCCTTGGGCTCAGTGCTCAGCACCACTTTAAAAGAGAGAGAGAGAGAGAAAAGAAAACTTTCTAAATTGATATAGAGATTATACTTATGCCTTCACCTCATTGCCTGAAATTAAGTCACATCCTCATATCTGGCTGCAAGGGAGACTGGGAAATAGGCTCTCTAAGCCAGCTTTGATGGGGGAAATGAGCTAATCAGACTGCCATGTACAAACTGCCATCTTCTTGAGTTAATCATTGATTTGCTGTGGGTCTATTTTCTCATATTAAGTGCTGAGTGCATGCTTATTAAGCCTGCATAATTTTTTTTATTTATAAGCCCACTCTCAGGGCTGTTCAGGAACACGGCTCTCACAGGTCTTTCCTTCTAGGCTCTACTTGAATCTGGTCCTCGGCAATGTGAACGTGACCCTCCTCAGCAACCAGGCCAAGTAAGTATGCCTGGACCCCACCCCCACCCCCACTGGTTCAAAATCCAGGCATCTTGCTCTTTTCACTCAGGAAAGATGGGTCCAAGCTAGAATTTTTACATAAATCAAAGCAGGTTAGCAGTTTTGGCTCTGGCTTTCAGTCTTTCTGGCCTGGTCCTCCTCAGTGGGTAGACTGCTTGGGGAGAGTTTCTTTCCTTCTGTTCCCAGAGTCAATAATATGTTGATAAGACTGCTCATTTCCCATGAGAGTGCCCCTTGCTCGTTCCTTTCTTATAGCATTTATTACTTGCCTTGTTAGAGCATTTCTCATGGGAATCGGGTGCTCCTGTCTACTGGAATCTCTCTATTTCCAGGCAACATTGACCCTTGTGTTTCTGCTACAGCACAAACACAAGAGGGTAGAGGGAGAGTCTACCTCTACCCTGCCTCTTTACATCATGGGCCTAAAGCCCTAACCCAGGATTCCAGGGCCAGGGGGACCCTTTGCAGTTGGCCCTCTTTCCTTCGCTGGTCATCGCTGACTCAATTCCTTTAGTGGAATGCACAGATTCTCATGGGTTGTGGCAGTGGTGGTGGGCCTAGGGCTGGCAGGGCTGGGAGTGAGTGGAATGGTAATAGAATGTGACCTTTCTTGGGGGGTGGGGTATGTCATGGCAGGTTTGCTTACAAGGACGAGTATGAGAAGTTCAAGCTCTACCTGACTATAATCCTGCTGCTGGGTGCTGTGGCATGCCGCTTTGTCCTTCACTACAGGTAGCGGGGCATGGCAGTGTGTGGGGGTTTGTGAGGAGGGGGCCAGGAGAGGGGGAGTCTGGATAGAGGCAACGTCCCTCCTGCTTCTGGACTGTTTGGTGTGATAAGATGTAGGGTAGAGAAGGACCATTGCTCATGGGAAATGTTAATGCTGACCACCCTGTGGAGGGCCCATGGGGCTGCTGGAGGGCCCTGTGGTGTAGCAGTTAAGACAGAGTCCAGTGTGGCTCATCTGTACAATGGGATGCTGTTCAGCCAGAAAGTGGAATAAAGCACTGACCCATGCTGCTAAGTGAAGAAGCCAGACCCAGAGAACCACACTGCATGATTGCATGGATATGGAATATCTGCAGGAGGTCAGTCTGAAGGGACAGAATAGGTCAGAGCCTGCCAGGGGCGGAGGAGAGGGGAACAGGGAGTGGCTGTTCGTGGATTACAGGGTTTCTTTTTGGGGTGATGAGAAAGTTCTGAAATTAGGTAATATCAGTTGCACACAATTCTGTGAATATAACAAAACCCATTGAATTACATACTTTAAAACAGTGAATTTCATGGGATATGAATTATATCTCAATTCAAAAAAAAAAAAAAAAGGAAGAAGAAAGAAAAAGATTCATCCCAGACTGCCTGGGTTTAAACCCTGGCTTTGAAACTAACTGGCTGTTACCCTGGGCAGGTTCCCCCTGGGAGCCTCAGTTTCCTCATCTGTAAGACAAGGTGGCAGACAGCAGGCCATAGCTCACAGGGTGACGATGGTTCAGTGAGTCCATTCTATGTCGATGGCCGAGCTCTCCAAAGAGGGAGGCGAGGGCTGCGCTGCACTGCCCTAGGGTTCCTTCTTCCCTCTGGCCTTGGGTCCTCTGCTCTCAGGGGAGGCAGCCAAGTATGGTTTGGGATTTGGCCTATGTGTCAAGGGTTTATTTTCCGGCCTGCATTTGGCTGAGAGTCCAGCTACTGGTCTGGCACTCAAGTGACCTGACAGGCTCTTGCAGGCCCTGGGCTCATGCCTGCCTGCTGCATGGGGCCTGGCCCATTTTCCTGGGGGCAAAGGCTATGCACACCAGTAATGCCTGCTCTCCACCCTCTGGAAGGGGTAAAAGTTCTTGGTGTGCAACCATATCCCTTGCAGGGAACCTCTGGGGCCCTCCCTGGGCAGCCTGGGCTGTGCTGTCAGTTCCTTCCCTGGGGCCTGCATGGACAGTCCCCTTGCTCCCCGTCCCTTTCCATGCAGTCTCCTCGTGCTGCCATGACGAAGTACCACCAACTGGGGGGACGGCTTTAGAACAACAGAAATACATTCTCTCATTGTCTGGAGGCCAGAACTGAAGGTGTTGGCAGGACTGTGCTGGTTCTGAAGGCTCTGAGGCAGGGTTCCTCTTTGGCTGTCCTTGCTGGCCATCCTTGGTGTTCCTTGGCTTTAAGTCCTTTCACTTTAGTCATTGCATCTGTTGTCACATGGCTTCTTCCTTGAGCGTCCCATTCATGGCCTTGTAAAGACACCAACCATTGGATTGAGGACTCACCCTAACCCAGAATGACCTGTTTTAATTAATCACATTTATAAAGACCCTGTTTCCAAATGAGGTCACATGCTGAGGTCCCAGTGGACATGAGTTTTAGGGGACACTATTTCAACCCAGTACACCTTCTGTAGGTTGAAAAAAGGGCAGGGGAGTGGGACTGGGCAGTCAGCTCTTCTCTCCTGGTGGCCATAGGGGAGCTTGCTATGGAGCCACTAGTACCTGCTGCTGTTATTGTCACCATTAGCTTGTGTTAGGACTGGGCTCTCAGGAAGAAGATCACAGCCAGGCATGATTGCATGTGCCTGTAGTTCAGCTACTTGGGAGGCTGAGGTGGGAGGATTATTTGAGCCCATGAGTTCAAGACCAGCCTGGCAACATAGCCAGAACCTGCCTCCCCATCTGCCCCGCAAAGATCGCAGCTTTGTATTCAGTGTGCCAAACTGGCAGGGTTCACTATACTTTCCCCCTTGGGATGGCTTCCTTGCTGGGTGCTCCACCCTAACACCTTCCTTGGGACCTCTAAGCTTGCAGTTTAACATGAACGACACCTTCAGAGCCCTGGGTCCTTGGTTCAGCTCTACCACTCACAGGCTGTGTGGCCTTGAGTACAGCCCTTCACCACTGTGCTTCCTCATCTTTCCCATGGTCCCAAGGACACCTCTTCTGCCATGCTGCCTGGTGTTTAGGAAACTCTGTTGAGGTACCTGGAAAATTTGAAACTTTTCTCTGCTGTCTTCAGGCCAAGAAGCTATGCCTGGTCTGGACTGCTTTGTGGGGTTTCAAGCCAGGTAGGAACAAGGTAGTCAGAGTTAAGTTCCTCTTGGATGGGCTTGGGTTTGGATCTCACTCCAAGGCTTAGCAGCTGTGTGATTCTGGGCAACTCACTTCCCCTCTCTGAGCCTTTGTTTCCTTATCTGTAAAGTAGGAGGTAGTACCATCTTTGGGTTTCCTTTATTTATTTATTTATTTTTTTAAATGTTTATTTTTTAGTTGTAGGTGACAGAATATCTTTATTTTATTTTTATGTGGTGCTGAGGATCGAACCCAGTGCCTTATGTGTGCTAGGCGAGCACGCTACCACTGCGCCATAATCCCAGCCCCTTTGGGTTTCCTTTAGAAGACAAGTATATAATACCCCTAAGAAAAGTATTTTAGTCATAGGGACTTTATTCAGGAGATGATCCCAGGAAACAAGGGTAGGAGCATAGGGCTTTATTCAGGAGATGATCCCAGGAAACAAGGGTAGGAGAATGGAAAGTGAAATAAGGAAGAGCCATCCCATGGGCACTTGGAGCTCAGTGCTGCCGAAAAAGCAGGGCCAGTACAGAACAACCTGGGATGTCCTACCTGAGGGCCAGGTGGCTGGTGTGTCATCCTCCAGCTGCTGTCAGGGAACTAGGGACTGCTCCCAGGGGATGTTAATTCCTCCGCCTTCTGATCTGCTTCTTATACCGGCAGAGTGGGCTCTGGTGGCCCAAGAGAGCCCTGGGCACACCAAGAATGGCAGGTTCTGGCCGTTGGAAGTCATGCAAACGTGGGCATGTTGGATACACCTACTTTGTGCAGGGCTTTTCAAGGATTCAGAGTGACCATCCATGTAGAATGCCCGCAGCATGGCAAGTTTCCAGTTAACCAGTGCTGACCTAGTGTGAGAGGCTGAGTAATGGTCACATCCTCATCCCTGGAACCTGTGAACACATTCCCTTATATGGCAAGAGGGACTTTGCAGATGTGATTGGGTTAAGGATCTGGAGATGGGCAGGTTATCCTGGGTTATTCATGTGGACCAGTGTTGTCATAAGAGTCCTCACAAGAGGAAGGCAGAAGAGTCAAGAGTCCCAGGAGGAGATGTGATGCCAGAAGGAGTGGTACAGGGACAAGAAATAGGGTAGCCTCTGGAAGCTAGAAAAGAACAGGAAGCATATTCTCCCTGAGAGCCTGGCATCAGGTCCACCAAGAGCTGGGTTTTAGCCTAGTGAGTCCCAGTTCAGACTTTTGACCTCTAGAACGGTAGGAGAATAAATGGTTTTTTAAACCATGTCGTTTGTGGTGATTTGTAACAGCAGCTGTAGGAAACTCATACTCTTTGCCAAGCAGATTGAGGCCAACACCTCAAGCATGTCAGAGCAAGTACTGGAGCCATAATGTTTTGTTTTGACTTTTGTCTTCATCCAGAAGATTTAGGAAGGCATTAGTGAAAAATGCCCTTGTATCTGCGACTGGCTGTTGTGCTTGCCTCCTGCTGGAGCTGCATTGAAAGTGACCCTCGGCTGCGTGTAGTGGTACACTCCTATAAACCCAGCACTCAGGAGGCTGAGGCAGTAGGATCACGAGTTTAAAGCCAGCCTCAGCAATTTAGCAAGACCATAAGCAACTCAGTGAGACCCTGTCTCTAAATAAAATATAAAAAGGGCTTGAGGGGCTGGGGCTGTGGCTCAGTGGTAGAGCGCTTGCCTCGCGTATGTGAGGCACTGGATTTGATCCTCAGCACCACATCAATCAATCAATAAATAAAATAAAATAAAATAAAACATTAAATAAATAAATTATAAAAATAAAATAAATAAAATAAAAACATTATGTCCCATCTACAACTGAAAAATATTTTAAAAGGGGGGTGCTGAGGATGTGGCTCAGTGGTTGAGTGCCCCTGGATTCACTCCCCAGTACCAAAAAAATAAAGGGACCCCCTGTCCTGGGAAACCTGTCCCCCACCACTCTCACTTCTCATCCAAGTCCTGTGGGTCTGGGATTCCTCACTGATAAGCTTCTAAACCTCATTTTGCAGACTGGATGGTTTGGCACGTCCAGAGTTGTAGCCCAGAACATGCACAGCTCTGCTACACTGGGGACATTGTCCTAAGGACTCTGTGTTAACTCAGCTTGTGTGCATGGCAAGCCTTCACAGCAGGTGCCATTACCTCCCACACTACAGAGGAGCAACTCACTAATCCTCAGTCCCACAGCTGAGAAGCAGCAGCAGAGCTGGGATTTGGACTCAGGCCCTGGAATTCCAGAGTGTGGTCCTGACCTTCCTCAGACTCTCTCTGTGGGTGACAACAGTTTAGCCCTGGGGTCTGAGGGTGACTGTCATCTCACTCCACAAAACAGTCACATAGCTTCAGAGACACCCTGAATTATATTTCATTGTTGCTAAAGTTACATTCTCCATCCTTTCCTCCTAGGGAGAAGGATCCCCCACTTCAGGGAGATTGGGGGTGTTTTTCCTCACTTCTCTGCAGACAGCTCAGACCCATGGTCACTTCTCCTGGGAGAAGTCTATCTGACATTGGCAGGGGCAGTAGAACTTCCTTGTCAAGGTCAAAGACAGAGCCCTCCCCCAGAGCCTGGGGCAGGGGCACCTCAGAAGGCTCTGTCATTGGCTCTTTCCCAGGACCCTTTACCCTGGGATGCTCTGGTAGGGGGTCAGCCTTCTCACTTTACAGATGGCAAGCTGAGGCCAGTGGGTCTCTGACAGGCCTGCAGCCCCATGGGCATCAGTAGTCCTTTCTGTCCACATTTGAGACCTACTCAGCCAAGCTCTGCTGTTACCACTGTAGAAGAGGCAAAGGAATATTTCTTCATTTAGCCTGCCAGCCCACATAGGCCATAAAACTCATTTCATGAGTTTAACAAATTTATATCTGGTTTAACCAGGTGTGGTGGCATACACTTGTAATCCCAGTGACTGTGGAGGCTGAGGCAGGAAGATTCTAAGTTTGAGGCCAGCCTCAGCAACTTAGTGAAAGACCTTGTCAAAAATTAAACAAATAAAAAGGTCTGGGGATGTACTTCAGTGGTAAAGCCCCCTAGATTGAATCCCCAGTAACTGCCCCCCACCCTGCCAAATTATACCTGGTTTAAGGAGATGGGAGGAATTTGCATCTTACCACTTAGACAACCTAAAATAGAATAGTAAGTTTCCAGTTCTTAAAGTCCTTCTGTTGTCATCCAGAAACTTCACAGACAGGAAGAGTTTAGAATAGAGATGTGTTGCCTTGGGCTGAATGGACCAGGGAGGAGGAGTTCTTCAGCTAGAGCGTGGAGTGCAGGTAGGGCCAGGTAGAAAGAGGAGCAGTGGCCCTAGACGTCACAGGGAAAGAGATGTTCAAGGTCCAGACTCCTCTGCTTGCCAGGGTGGAGTGAGGGTTTCCAGAGGTAGCGCCTGCCATGAGCAGCCCTCACCCTGGTTTGCTGTCCTTTTGGAGTGAAGAGCTGGCTGTCCTTATGCTCACATTGTTCCCCTCCCTGGGGGTGTTTCTTCATGCCAGGGTGACAGATGAAGTTTTTAACTTCCTGCTGGTGTGGTATTACTGCACTCTGACGATCCGGGAGAGTATTCTCATCAGCAACGGCTCAAGGTAACTGGGAGCCCAGATTGTGGAGGGTGCAGAGGGAGCCAAAAGGAATCTGTCATGAAGGGGAGACAGGTGAGGGTGGATACCCTCAACCTGCATTCCCTTTCCCCTTAGGGGCTCTGTGACTGTTCATGCCCAGAGAGAAGGGACACTAGGTCTGATGCTGTCGGCGCAGTTTCATATTTACGGTTATTCTGCCAAGGAGCAAAAGGAACCCTAACTCAAACTGGTTTAGCATAACAGGAAATCTGTTTTCTCAAAAAAAAGAGTGGGTTCATTGGCTCTGGCTTCAGATAAGGCCTAGTCTAGTGTTCTGACAGTGTCATCACGACCCAGTTTCTCTCTATCCCTCACCTCTGCCTTCTCCTGTGTTGTCTTTACTCTCAGCTCCACACCGTTACTCTAGGCAAACAGGACACATTCCTCTCTTCCATGGCTCCCCAACTGTGTCCCATTGATTGGGTCCAGGAGCTGACTGCGTCTCTGAACCAGTCACTTGCCTGCCATTGCACTGTTGTGATTGGCTAGGCTGGAGCCTCTTGCCCACCCCTATAGCCATCATTAGCAGCATAGAAGCATTTGTCAGGAGGGGATGGTTCCTCAGAGGAACACTGGGATATTATTTCTAGGAGGATGGATGGGTTTTGGTGACAAGAGTGGATGGTCCTCCATGAGCAGAGGGAGAGAATAGGCAGGTGGTGAGGGTCTCAGGCCAAACCCGTCCTGTGTCAGGAGGGAGAATTCCTGAGTTCTAGCTCCAGTGCTATCACTGAGCAGCTCTGTGACCCTCAGCAACCATATTCCTCTTTGGGCAGTTTCCAGGTCCCTTGTGGGGGAGCAATTGTGTTAGTGTCATGAGTGAATCTTGGCATGATTGGGGGTCCCCATCTTTCCCCATGTCTAAAGTGCTCTGAGTCTGAGAAACCCCAGTAT
This sequence comes from Geosciurus inauris, assembly GCA_004024805.1. Classification (NCBI taxonomy): domain Eukaryota; kingdom Metazoa; phylum Chordata; class Mammalia; order Rodentia; family Sciuridae; genus Geosciurus; species Geosciurus inauris. Next base: position 25,242 of record PVHX01022958.1, read on the forward strand.
TTTCTCTTGGTCTCCTTTCTGTTCTACCTGCCCCTGAGCTGAGTCATGGGACCCGACTTGGGGGTGTAGCTCAGTGGTAGAGCATGTGCTTAGCATGCACAGGGCCCTGGATTTGATCCCAGTACTGGGGGAAATGAAAGATCCATGCCTTGCCACTTGGAGGACCCGTTTCCTGAAGGTGTGATTCTTTTGGGGGTGACCATGGAACAGCCTCCCAAACCCTTCCTACTTCCTCCCTTCTGGGACTGGTAAGGGTCAGCCAAGAACTGAATATTTAAGGCTGGGGACATCTGCCAAACCCCCCAGATTACTTGCCACCTTCTCACTTTTTTGCCTGGTGGTCTCTTATGGCAGGTCCCTGCCCTGCCGGATCTCACCCTGAACGTAAAGCCAAGAGGTAAGGACCACTGGGGGCACAGTGGCTTGGGAGCACAGCCTGTGGCGCAGCTGTGTAGACGGGTCAGTGCTTCTCAAACTGCTCTTCCTCGTCTTGTCCTCACCGCGCTTGCCATGTTCATGGACAGCCCGGGTGATGATTTCCTTGCATTTTAAATCAATCCTATCTTTTTTTACTTAAATGTGTATTGATTTATGATTATAAGAAAACTTTATTTTACCACCATTCATGGAAAGCAACCAGCAATTGTAGAAGAGTTCTGTAAAAGTATCCTTTTATTTTCCCTGTGGAAATCGTTGATGTCAGTTATTCTTGCTTCTTTAGCCCCTGGGCCTGCTATCCATAGTGTCTGTGTGTGTGTGTGTGTGTGTGTGTGTGTGTAGAAAGAGGGGGATGAGCAGATCTCAAGAGGATTAAAGATGTCCTAGCACGTAACCCAGACTCTCCTCGACTTAGTCGGGAGAATAGAGAAGAACAAAACAGTGGACCTTCCCCCATGGTTCACTGCATTTGGTATGATGCTCTGGTGTCATCTAAAACTGAGTGGCATGCGCCCGTGCTTTGGGAAACACTGAAGCAGAAGACCTTACCAAATAAGTGACATTCATAGTTTGCCTTCATTTTAGAGTGAATAGTATGTTTGCTTTGGGATGTGGTTGGAGAGAAGCCAAAGTATACAATGGGGAAATGGGACCAGGACAACTGGCAAGAGACTTTTTTTTTTTTTTTTTTTTTGGTACTGGGGATTGAACTCAGGGGCACTCGACCACTGAGCCACATCCCCAGCCCTATTTTGTGTTTTATGTAGAGGCAGGGTCTCACTGAGTTGCTTAATGCCTCGCCATTGCTGAGGCTGGCTTTGAACTCGCGATTCTCCTGTCTCAGCCTCCCTAAGTGCTGGGATTACAAGCGTGAGCCACCGCGCCCGGCTGGCAAGAGACTTTTTATCATTAATTTTCTTCTGTAGCCATGGGCTTGCTGTCAGTCTTGGTGTTTCACCCTTCCTTTTTTTTTTGTATGGAGGATTGAACTCAGGGGCACTCAACCGC
>PVHX01022959.1:0-26664 GCA_004024805.1 Geosciurus inauris
CCATACCCTCATAACTCTTTTTCCTTTTATGCTTGGACTGCCCCTTCTCTGGCCTTTCTTCACCTTCTTCCAGGTGTCGTCTTCTCTTCTGGTGTCGCCGTTTATGAACTGCTTGATGGTCACTGGTGTCTTCTGAGGAGAGGTGCTTATAAATTTCACATTCTACACTGTATGGGCCAGAGTTATTTTCTTGCTGACTAAGGCTCAGAGGTACTGGTTTTTCTGGGAAATAGTCTCTGGGAAGTTGACAGTACCTCACAGAGTCTAGTCTCTGTCTGCTGTCATAAGCTGGTAAATAATGAGGTAACTGGTTTTCTACTGTTTGTGAACTATTGTATGGTCCTGTGTAAGTCTGGAAAGTCTCAAATGGAAGTCTTTGCTCAAACATTCTATGTCTGGTTCTGCTATCAACCACTTCTCTGTGCCTATGAGTTTCCACAGAGCTATCAACTATCTTTCTGAAACACGTCTTTGGCTCTAATCCTCTGGCTTTCTGCACTTTGATGTAATCATCAAGTTCATCTTGGAAAGAGTCATATGTTCTCTTTGAATGATCTGGTAACCAATGAGGTAATTGGCCTTCCACTGGTGAACTATTGTATGATCGGTGGTAGGTCTGGGAAGTCTCAAAAGAAAATCTTTGCTCACACATTCTTTGTCTGGGTCCAGAATCAAACATTTCTCTGTACCCACGGTTCCCCGAGTTTTCTCTCATCTTTCTAAAACAAGTCTTCGGATCTAGTCCTCTGGCTTTCTGCACTTTGATGTAATCTTCAAGTTCATCTTTGAAAGAGTCATATGTCTTCTTTGAATGAGCTGGTAAGCAATGGGGTAACTGGTTTTCCACTGCTTGTGAATTATTGTATGGTACTGGGTATGTCTGAAAAGTCTCAAATGGGATTCTCTGTTCATACATTTGAGGTCTGGGTCTGGAATCAACCATTTCTCTGTACCTAAGGGTTTCCAAGTAATTATCTTCCATCCTTCTGAAACAAGTCCTATAATCTAGTTCTCTGGTTTTCTGCATTTTGACATAATCTGCACATTCATATTGGTAAGAATCTTGTGTCTGTGAATTCTTTACTAGATTGATAACAAGGGATTCTCTGCAAAAAGGACAGAAAGTTCTTGTTACTAGAATATTTTATTCTGAATATTTTCTTTGCTCTCAAAATATTATCTAAAAAACAAAATCAAAAAAATTCCATATAAAATTTTAAAATCAACCTCAGGATAAAAACTATAAAGAATTACTTTTGATGCTAACAAGATGCAGTGGGAATAATCAGTTATCTCCCAGGCATCTCACAATGTTTGTTCTAAAGAAAACTTTGTCCAGCCTGGGATCAAAGGGAGGAGCGTATATATCAGATGCTGTTGTACTAAAAGCTTAAGACATGTTGGGATGTGTAAGGACCATTAATATTTAATGCCCTAATAAATGGTATGATCTGAATGTCAGAATGATTTGTGGTTTGATTAGTAAGTTCCTTGTATAGATTTACAAATGTGACAAGTATTTATTCTGGAACCCCGAGTTTCTTTTTTTAACAAGTCTAAATGTAGGTTAATTTTGGCAAGTCAGATAATTTAGGTCTTAAATATTCAGACTCAAATCATATAAATACTTCAATCTAGAATAAAGTAACAAATGCTGTTTGATTTAAAAACAATAAGCCAGATATGTAACAATTAAATGTTCCTCTGTCATGTTACCTAAATTACCCACTCCTCAATTGTACATTCAATTCTCATCTCCTTAAAATAATTAAACTAAATTATGTTAACTAAACATTTATTGAGCTCCACCTATGTACCAGGTCAGGCACCTTACATATGTTATTATATTTCCTTTTTAACAATCATATATAAGAGCTCTTCACAATTACATACTTCATAGAAAGATAGATGCGGTATTCTGATCCAGGTTTGTCTAACAGCAAGACCTTTGTTCTTAACCACTACCCCTCACTGGACATTGACTGGATCACTGAAACCTTGCAACTAAGTCAAACTTTTAGAGATGCTTTGAATTTGTATGGTTAGCCTGAGAATGATCCTTTAGCATCTCTCTAAAAATAGCAATGTTCTCTGGTCAGGAGGGATACCAATCAGCCAGCTCATCTAGTACACTATCATGACACAAGAATACCCTTGGGGACACTCGTGTACAATGTTACTAATACTGTCAACCATATCCAGTTCAACTCATAAGGAAATGAATGACTAGAGAAGTTTGAAAAATGTATGTTTTGTACAGGGACATATTGTCAAAAACCACTTACTTAATTTGATGTTCACTCCCTTGCATGTGGGACCGGAACATATCTAAAGATGTAAAGGTAATACCACAAATATGGCAAATGTAGGTTCTCATACTAAATGCTGAAAAAAATATAAAGTTCAAGTTAAGAAGGCTAGTATGGATACACTTAGAATCATATGATGTTAGAACTGGAGAAGAATTTATTAGAGATGATCTACTTGAAATTTCCCAATAAAGACTGGGCCCAAAGTGGCAAAATGACAGTCAAATTCACAGAGCTATTTAGTAGTAGTGAGCCTCTGTGCCCATGTCTCTTAATACCCAGAATTCTTTACACTACACCACACAGCTTCTATAGCCTTGACTTAATCGCTAAGAATCTGCTGTTTGCTTACTGTTGTTACATGGAGGTGTAGCAGGCACCTCAAATTTAGTATGCTTGCACAATCTTTGACTCTTTGTCCCTTGACCAACCTCTTTTTGTTTGCCCCTAATTCTTTTTCCACCCAACCAAAATCTGAAAAGTCCCAAAATTTTAAAGACAAACAAAAGCAAATTTTTACACTCTTACCTGAAATCACTGTAGTGCATTAGTTACCAAAAGTAATTTCCACATATTTTAGAAAACAGAGAGGTTCACTGAGCCCCACTCACAGGATAAAAGCTGAAAGCAAAATTCTAAAACAAAACTGCTAGTTACCATTTTAAAAGAGTTTAAAACTATAAAATAGGAAATGTCCAACAGCTACCTTAATAGTTTGCTTCTTAGATAGAAGCGGAGGGATAAATTAATTTTTCCTATCTTACTCTCACTATCCTTCTACTTCTTCTTTGGTCAGAAGAAGCAAATTAATAAATTTCTTAAGTCAAATATAAAACTAATCCCACACTAGGGAATGAGGTAATAAATTGGTGCTGTAGAGATATTAGGGACAACTAAGTTCACCTTTTTTTACATCAACAAACAAGCTAATCATGGAAAGGAAGCTAAATTAATCATCATGAAGTGTATTTGCTTTGAGTGAAGATTATTCACAGAAATAAAAGACTACTGTCAAAGGAAAAGAAAGATACTGACTTTGAAGACATGAGACTCCTCAATATTAGGATATACTTTTAGTGTGATACCGGAAGAGCTCAGTAGGCTATGTAAAAATTTGAATGAATGATTCCCCAAACTTGTCCTCTTATCCCTCTATTCTCATTTCATGCTTACCACATCACGTCACTTTCTGATTATAATTTTTCCCATAACCTTTGATACCAAGAAGAGTACAATCTAGATGACAAACCTAAAAACTGGGCATTGGGTTCATATATATATATATATACACACACACACACACACACACATATGTATATGCTGGTGAGATATATATATATATATCTATATATATAGATATATATATATATATCCTGCTACTATAAATCAATACCAGAATGACAACACATCAACTTAATGCTTAATGAACTTCTCCAATAAGAATCACCTGGGGTGTTACCCTGCAGAACATGATTCACTCTTTTAGGGGCAGGGACAGGGAATTCATTTTTTAATGCATACCACAAGTTATTATTATCTGAGATTTTGTGAGAAATATATCAAGGGAGTATTTTTCCTGTTCCTTGGTTAATTTCAGCCTCTTCCCAGTTTGTGATTAGTGGGTCCCTGATTTGATAATGATTAACTGAAGACTCTGGACTTCCTGCAAAACCTAGGACTAAAGTGAATCTACACAAAAACATTTTCAGGAAATTACTACTGTCCTTATTTTAAACTTCAGATTTACATGACCAGTACCATGTATTTTGAGGGCAGTCAAGTTATGCAAGGTAACCAGGAATCCTGGCTTCCTCTAGATAAGTGGCCCTCAATGCTGGCTATATTAGAATTGTTTGGGGGAAATATCCACATTACAACTCCACATAAGACCAATTAAATCAGATTTCCTAGGGGTAGAACATGGCTTCCTTACTTTGTGAAAGCTTTTCAGATGTTTATACTTTCAGCTATTGTTGAGCACCTCATCTAGACTTAGCCAATGATCTTTATTGTGATTATAAACTCTGATTACATATCAGAGGGTTTATGCATTTATTTAATGCTTATAATTATAAAATACATTATATGAAATTTTATCTTTAATTCCTCCTTTGTTTCTCCACAATTACAACAGGATTATGAGTGTAAGAGAGATAACATAGGGCTTCAGAAGAGCTTCCAGTTATGTATCCAGAGGCAGTTCTAGAACTGTGGTGTGACTATTATTACCTTAGCCCTTGTCTTTTCCACAGAATGATGTTCTTTTCTTTTTCTCTTCTACAGACATCTTAACAAAATAATGCATAAAAACTGTGTGAACACTTTCTGTGAAGACAGGAAATCTATTCATTGACCTAAAGATCAGAATTCCTGTTCTAATCCTGTAATAAACCTTTACTATTTCTTATAGTCTTCATTATCTTAGAAACTAATTCTTGGCCCCATTCAGATTTGCTGTATTCGGCCCTGCTAGGATCCTTTGTTTCTGGATTCATCCAGAGGCTTCTTTGCATATTGTACTTTTCAGAATCTTCTATAACCCAACACTTGGATGCCCAATCTTCTCCGAATCACAGCCCTATATCAGAACTCTTTGAACTAAGGTCTTTATTTTTAAAACATGGATTGGGGAGGGTATGTTTTTATAGTCTAACATCATAGTTCCCAATTTGTCTCCATGTTGGAATCACTCAATGAATTAGAAAAGACAAAACAAAACACTGATGTATAGGATCCAGGAATGGTAATCTAATTGATCAGTGGAATGAAATGAGCATTTGGGATATATAAAAGCTCCTCAAGTAATTCTAATTGTGTAGTCAAGGATGAGAACCACTGGTCTAATATATTAAATGGGGGGGGGCAATTGAGAGTTATATGAAAGTAAAAAAATAAAAAGCAACTTAATTTGGAACTTATGAAGAAAATCAGAAAACATCCAAAGTACTTGTCTTAGAGTTATGACAGGAAACAAAATATTTTTTAAAAATTAATATTCATTAAAAACCTATTCTGTGATAGGATATATATACACACACATACATACACATATCTATATATATACACCAAGGTATATATACATCTCTATCTCTCTCTACACACACATACACACACACACACACATACACATGCACACATACACATTGTTTCACTTCACCTTTGTTCAGTCCTATGAAGTTATATTATTTTCACTTTTTACCTGACAAATTTAAGGTGCAAATGGGCAAGCAGCTTCAAACACATCTCTAAATCTATATTTATCACTCTAAATGACCCTGCCTAAAATAAGCAATTGGCAAATATGAACTGAGAAAAACTCATTACCATATAAAGCACTGAGAAGTATACTGCAGAATAAAATATAACCCCTTGTCTCAAGGAGGGTAAGGCAGTCATGAGGACATATTTGATGCAATTGTTAATGAACAGTAAAGACTGTAAGAGAAAAAGTATAATACCAAGAGCTATAGCAGTAAGGGAAGTTGTGATGGATCATGGAGTACAGGAAGGATCTGAATTGTAATGAAAGATTGCCGGGGATGAAAACAACATCATGGATGGCAGAAACAGAAATGAGCATAATGTGTGAAATGTGAACAATCTGTTCAACAAAAATTAAGTATCTATGTGGCACCAAGCATCATGCTACATGCTAGAAATACAAAATGAATGAAACAGCCAGGTTGCCTACAAGACCAGTGTGAGAAACAGAAAAATGAACAAAGGATCTCAATCTCATATGGTAAAAGTAGGAAAGGTATGCTTAAGAGGTATGGGAGCACAGTGAAGCATAGGCTCTTAGCACAGTATAAGGGTCTAAAGACACTTCTCAAAAGAAATACTAATGGTCAACAAATGTATGAGAAAATTTTCAACATCTCCAGCAATAAAAGAAATGCTAATTCAAACTGCACTGAGATTCCATCTCACTCCAGTCAGAATGGCAATTATCAAGAATACAAGTAACAATAAATGTTAGTGGGGATGTGAGGAAAAAGTGTACATTCATACATTGCTAGTGGGACTGCAATTTGGTGCAACCACTCTGAAAAGTAGTATAGAGATTCCTAAAAAAATTAGGAATGGAACCACCATTTGACCAAGTTATCCCACTCCTCAGTATATATCCAAAGGATTTAAAATCAGCATATTACAGTGATACAGCCACATCAAATGTTTATAGCAGTTTGATTCGCAATAGCTAAGCTATGGAGCCAACCTAGGTGCCCTTCAATAGATGAATGAATGAAGAAAATGTGGTATATATACACCATGGAATATTACTCAGCCATCAAGAAGAATGAATTTATTATGTTTGTGAGTAAATGGATGGATCTGGAAACTATCATGCTAAGTGAAATAAGCCAGTCTCAAAAAGCCAAACGTTGAATGTTTTCTCCAATATGTGGAAGTTAGCCCACAATAAGGGAGGGTAAGAATAGAAATTCAATAGATTAGACAAAGGGGAATGAAGGGAAGAGAAGGAAAAGGAAAGACAGTGGAATGAATATGATATAATTTCCCTATCTACATATATGAATATATCACAATGAATCCTACCATCATGTACATACACAAGAATGGCATCCTAATTAGAATAAGATATATTCATTGCCTATATAATTATATCAAAATGGATTTTAATGTCATGTATAACTAAAAAGAACCAATAAAAATTTTCAAATGAAAGGAACTTTAAAATTTCCAATTTTATTAATTCTAGTTTTATTACATAGTGGCCAGATTTGTCTGTTTTACTTTTTTAAATATTTTTTTAGTTGTAGATGGACACAATATTTTTATTTTCTTTATTTTTATGTGGTGCTGAGGATCGAATGCAGTGCCTCACACATGTGAGGCAAGCGTTCTACCACTGAGCCACAATCCCAGCCCTGTTTTACTTTTGCTTTCTGGAATTTACAGATTGAATGTAAAGCATATATGAAAACCTAGCTATTTTCTCAAGCCAGGTGTTAATGAAATTTGCAAAATACATAACACAGTTCTACTCTGTTCACTTTTTGTTTATTTTGGAAAATGTAGTTTTTTCCATAAAATATATTATTTATGTTAATATACCATGGGTTTATTGTTATTTTAGAGAAATTAATAATTATTTAAAAATAAAAATTTCAGTTTTAATTTCCCAGTGAATATCAATAGAAGTGATCTACACAAGTAGACACTCTCTGTGGTTCTCTATAATTTTTGAGTTATAAGGGGATAGGTCCTGAGACCAAAAATTTTGAGAATTGATGCATTGCAGAATTGTTTTACTTTGTGATCCATTCTAAAAATCTTTTTCTTCTAATGGTTGAATTAAACTCCTTATTATTATTGATCTTCCAAAAATAAATAAATAAATAATAAAATTTAGTGGGAAAACTTGCAAAAAACAGGTCTAAAGAGGGTTACTTGGAGAGATGATGCCTTACCTAAACTTGGAAGGATGAAAAATAGTTAACTTGATGAAAAGAGTTGCAAAGAGCCTTGGAGATACAGGAAATAGAAGAAAACACTGATATGTTTATAGGAACATTTTTTAAAAATTATAATTGTTATAGAGTATAATACCAGGTGACAAGCTGGGCAAGGCAAAAGGGTCAGATCAAAGACGGACCTAAAATTTTTTTTTCTGTATGTTAGGGAACCTTGAAGTGTTTTAAGTAGTAAATGACATGGTTGGTCAACTATGTGTTTTAAAAGGATGTCTCTTTTGGCTACAATATAGAATATGATTTTAAGTGTAGCAAGCCTAGTTGTAAGGAGACCACAGATATGAAGTGGATACAATTGACCAGGCAAGAGATAATGAAGATATAGATTAAAAGGGCTTTAGGGGTAGAGAGACAAGTTGGCAAAATATTTAGGATCAAAATCAGCAAAACTTAATGACCAGATGAAGTGAAGGATAAGGGGGAGGGAGGAATCTAGAGGAGTATAAAATAATTCCCAGAATCCTAGTTTGGTAACTGAGTGGGTAGTGATCCCATTAATTGAAACCATAAATTCAGAAGGAAGTGTTGTTTTACAGAGTGGGAGCATAAGCAATGGTGAGTATAAGTTTGAATACTTAAGGGTATATTAGATACCCTTGAAACTTTCATGTAAAGATATCCAATAGGCAGTTACAGATAAGAGTTTGAACCAACCGAAGATAGTCCAGAGAGATTTTGGAGATGTCAGGACATGGGGGTAGTTTAAATAATCAGAATGGGTGAAATCTCCTGAAGATAATGTATAGGTGGGCATAGGAATAGCAACATAATGATAAAACTCCAGAGAATGCCACTGTTTCAACCAAGACAGTAGAGAAGGAGGAGTCTATGAAAAGTCCATAAAGTAAAGGACAGGGTTATAATGATGAATAGAGAAAGCAATATTTAGGAAGCTAAATAAAGATATCCACTGCATTTAGAAATTTGGAGGTCACTATGACCCAGTGAGGAGTAGTTTCCGTGGAGTTGTAGAGTGGTAGCATGACAGCTGGGTGAATATGTACCAACAAATGGCAGTGAATTGAGGAGTGAATGAATAACAAATTCAGACAGTAAGGGTAGAGTAAGTTTTTTAAAAACCAGAAAACTTGGCTGAGAGGGGACAAGGAGAGTGAAGTAGTTAAAAGGGAACTCAGGGATATAAAAGGAGGAGGATCTGTGGGGGTGTGGCTCAAGGTTAGAGGAGGAGGATCTGGGTAGGGCAAGATACTTAGTAATCCACATCTGATAGCAGATTCCTTGTTGATGAAATTAAGAAAGAAGCTTGTCTGGGGAGTATGAGGAGGGCGAGCGTAGAGCAGGGGAAGAGAGTATTGGAGAGTGATACAGTTTTAAAATCATTGCTAACAGTAAAAGTAAAAGAAAAGGAAAAGGTTAAGTAGGACTAAAGACCCAAAGTGGTTGGATACCAAGACACTGAAGAGGTACCCAATCTCTAAACTTATATAATTTTCATGGCATCACTCAATAACCTGTATGCTGAAATAGAAAAGATAGAGAACTGAATTGATCCAGGCTTAACATTTCACTACTAGAGTATAAGAGGTACAAGTAAGCCATTCCAGAAGGTTCTTACAGCATTAAGGTGCAATATGATGGTAGAGGAAATGTAATGAAGGAGTACAGAAAGGAGAAACAGTTCTAATATTTTATAATACTTGCTGATGGACAGCATATAACTAGTCACAGATGCCCTCAAAGATTCAAGTGTAGATGGCTAATAAATAGTAGTCCTACTGGCAAAGACCGAAAACTTGGGAAATTCAAGTTGGTTTTAGAGAAGATTATTGGTTCAATTTTAGTTATGTTGAGTTGCATGTGAAGGCAAGACATTAAGTGTAATAACAGAGCTAGAAATTAGTAAGATAAACAAAACAAATACAATAAATAAAAATACATACATACTTTAGTTCCATATCGTTATGGTAGCCATTCCTGTGCTAATAAGGCCTGGGCTGGATGAAGGACATAAAGAAAGCAGTGAGGATGATGAAGAAACAAACGAGAAAAGAGATTAGATATGGAAGAAACACACATAAGCAACAGCAGATGAACAGGAAGGTAGAAACAGAAAGGAGAAAACTGGTAAAGAGTGAAAGAGTTAAGGTGGCATATGTCAAATTGTTTTTTTCTTACCATTTGCTCACTTGTAATATGGGCTTCTGCTGTCACAGTTCTTTGAAATCCTCATTAGCTAATTTAAATTCTCTAGTGATTTTTAAATTCTCAAATAGTTACTGCTTTACAGGCAATACTCAAGACAGGACAAATCTGTTATTTGAGTTCTAGCTTCAGAAACTAGGGTAAAATTACTTCAATGACTGAATTAAATTAAACTGATGATCATCCCACTCCCTCCTGATCATATGAAAATTTCACCAAAATTCTTTATCCCTCATTATAATAACCTTGAAACTTCAGAGTGCTAAAATGATTTCCCCTTTAGTAGTGACAAAAGTGCAAACACTACTCATAATTGACTCAGTTAAAATTTACTTTATGTCACTAAACTATAAGCCACTTCTTTCAGATACTCTCAGCTCAGCAATAGGAACAATACCTTAACAACAGGAAGTTTGTCATTTCTCTAAACATCTTCTCCCTTCACAAGCCCTACCACTTCTATTTCTACACTTGTTTAAATCAACATTATTTAAAAGCATAAATAGCCAGGCATGGTGATGCACACCTATAATCTCAGCAGCTCAGGGTGGTGAGGCAAGAGGATCACAAGTTCAAAGCCAGTCTCAGCAACTTAGTGAGGCCCTAAGAAACTTAGTGAGACCCTGTCTCAAAATAAAAAATGAAAAGTGCTGGGGATGTGGCTAAGTGTTTAATCAACCATGGGTTCAATCCTGGTACCAACATAAAAAAGAAATGAAATAAGATCATAGATAAAACCACATTTGTATGAAATTTCATGGGATATGTTGAATCACTTTAAGTAGGAAAAATAGTACAAACATGGAATAATCACTTGATAAATATTAATTAATAGTTCACTGATTTATATATTATATCAATCTCTACTGAGGTGGGACTAATTTTGTGCCAGTTTTTATTTCTAGTACTGGCATTAAAAATGAGTTAGATGAAGCCCCTTCCCTCAAAGAGCTTATATTGTAATGGGAGATAGAAACACATAGAGAGATACTTGGAAATACAGGTTAAGAAAGCACAGAAAATTAGCCTTGAAGGAAGTAAAAAGTCTTCCAGGTAGCAGCAGCATTCTAAAATAAGTAGAAATTAGCCAGAAGAGGGTTATGGGAATTATTCCAGGCAATATGACAGCATGAACAAAAGTACAGAGACAAGAAATAAGACAATGTTTTTTGGAAACCACAGTTTGCAGGCAATGACCTGCATAGATCATGGCAGGGAGTAGTGAAGAATGAGCCTGGAGAAGGCAGGCAAGAATAAGAATGTACATAGCTATGAAGCGTAGTATTTATTCATAGAAGATGGTGAAACAATGAAGGATTTTAAGAAGGTGAATGACAAGAAAATATTTGCATTTGAACTAAAACACACCAGTGGTTTAATTGAGGGTGGGTTTTGGGCAGACAAAACTGGAGAGAGGGAGAGTAGTTAGGAGGTTATGGAAGGATAATGCTTTTCAAAATTACTGGGTGCAAAATCACCTAGGGATCTTGTTAAAATGCAGATTCTGACTAGGTAGGTCTGCAGTGAGGCCTGAGGTTCTGTTTTCTAATAAACTCCCAGGTGATGCCAATGATGTTGATCAATAGCCCATAGTCTGAATAGCACAAATGTAGGAAAGATGTTAAGGACCTAAATTCACGTGGGAAGAGCAGGGCTGGAGATAAGGACATAAAATAGTGACGACTGGTGCCTGATTAGTTATAGAAAGTGAAGAAGGTAGCATTGGGGAGTTCACAGTTAGCTGCAGGTTTCTACTATGGATGAATGCATTTGAAAATGATTTTGAGGTATCCAGGTAAAACAGCAGGTGCCATTTGAATATGTATATCTAAAGTTTGACAGTAAGATTATAAGCCTACAGATGAGAGATGAAACCAGGAGAATAGATTTGAATCGTGTTTTTCTAGAGTAAGGTCAAGAATGGAATTATGGGAATACATCTACGTAATAAACAACCACAAAAAAGAGCCCATATAGAAAACAGGTAAGAAATAGAAACACAGGATAAGAACCAGAGCATAAGGAATTACATATGACAGAGAATAGGGCTTCAAGAAGGTGGAAATAATGAGCATGTCCACATGAAACAGAAGTCTAGTAAAGAAAGAATTGAAAAATAGCAGCAAGTTAAGGAAAAGAAGTGGGTAGAAAAGAAAGTATGAAAGGGGAATAAAATTCACTAGTAATGAGAAGGTGCCTGTGGGGGAAAATGAAAAAAAAAATGGTTAGAAAAGCAAGTGGACCACTCTAGTCAGGATCAGTCTATATTGTGCCTGAACTCTTGCCAGACTTTCTCAGTTCCAAGTCCTTTGTCCATCATTTCTCCTTCCCACTTCTGTCAACTGAAATCACAGAAGTCTATGAAGATCTTATAGACCATGATTCTTCACACATCTAGTTACCAAAAATATGTAGACAAATGACATATATATACACAAATGACATATATATGTATCTATCTATCTATCTATCTATCTATCTATCTATCTATCTATCTATCTATCCTCATGCAATGAAGTGTTATTAACTCAACTAGTTTACATACTTGGTCCTTCAGGGAAAACGATGTATTCTCATTTGCATTCCTAAGAATGGCTAGCCTAGCACACAAGAGACACTTAAGCCATATTCAGTGGATGAACAATATCATCACAATACAAATTTAAAGTACTTCTTATGAACCTAAGATAACATGCAACCATGTGAATACCTATATTTACTTCTGAATTAATTAGGGTCATCTAATCCATTCTGGGTTTCATTTTCTAGAATACAAACAGATCAAAATAGATGGACTTCAAAGTCCTTATTTATCTAAAATTCCATGATTCCATGAATACCATCAGTCCCTCACTCAATAAGAATAAAATAGTATGTAAGTAAACCAGTATGCTTTATGAAACATGAACTTCCCATGAAAGAGTTTTGGGATAAATTTTCCTGTTTACCATTTGCATTTGATTTTGCTGGAAGAGGTTTCTCTCTTATCTTGTCTACAAATGTCTTCCTAGCTTCATTTCTTTTGTGTTTTTTCCCAACATAATGTTGTTGGGCCATTATGGGGCTATTAAAGGAAGCAGGACAGAGCTTGCAGTATTTGTTTGGATTATTCAAACCCAAAGCACTGCTGGGAGAGGAAGGCATAGTCTTGTCTTTAATCCCACCTGGAGGAGGCTTGGCAGGAAAAGGCTTCAGGAAGGTTGACTCTGTAGAAGTACGAATAGGCACACCTGGTGAAACAGTTATAATGAAGAGTCATCAGTATATGTTCATATATTAGAGCTGCATTCATAAAATATTACAAACATTTAGAATTCTTTAAAAACTCAGCATCTTTGTACTTTTTCAGCACATTGTTGCTGGATAGAGGAGCTCAAGTCAAAAATAATTGCATTCTGTGAGAATGGAAATTTGAACACTCCTTTGTCACCAAGTTTCTCCAATAAAGACATGGGAGGGAAGGAATTTTCTGCATCAGGCATTGCCTAACTATGTTCATTTGAGAAGCCAACAGAAGTATGATAATTGTCTTAGTGTAAAGCAGGTAGTCCCAACCTCTAAGTTGATGTCTTTCTTAAGTAACATGGCAATGAATCTATTCTGCCTAGACTTATAATGTTTGCATCAGAATAAAACTGAAGCAGTTAAGACCATGAAACTATAAATGTTTCCACAATTCCAGTAATTTCATTGCTTTTTCACTTTCTCTCCTTGAGACCAAATCAATGAATATTGGTGACTGAAGATAGGGTTGTTACAAAGTCCTTTCTCTTTTAGAGTACACTAATTCTGTCCGTTAGATTGGCAGTCAGAAAAAACATACAACAATTAAAGAGACTATAATCAATTTAAAAACAAATTGTGGTTTCATTTGTTAAGAAAACAGTAAGTTTTAAGACTGCTTCTTGTAGCATTGACTTTGCTGGGTGATACCTATAAAATGACTTAGGAATTAATGTAGATGAATTTTCCATGCCAGTATACGTTAGTACTACAAGGTTGAAGCTCCTAGGAATGTGAAAAGAATATTTATTTCAGAGGATTAATCATCATCTTTTTTGTTTTGCACACAAGGTTTTTTCAAAATAGGAGTTGGGTTTTCCAGAGTGTGCTCTGCCTTTTCAGGTAATTTTGGGTCAGATCTCTCTGCACTGGTAGCCCAACATCACCAGAACAAGCGAAGAAGCAATGTTTATAATTTTCTGTATCTTTTGAATTTAACGTAACAAAATTACTCAGCAACTACTGATGGATAATGCTAGTGGTACCTTTTCTTTATATTCATAGGAAGAAATAAATGGACAGTCAAGGTAGAAGGAGAGTCAATAACTTTTTTTTTTTTGCCTGCAGTTATAGTCAGGAAAGGCTGCATCTGTAATTATATTATGGTGAAGACATTGTTCTGAACACACATTTAAGACAACATTTTGGAATGTACCATAGCAATAAAGAAGATACCAAGGGGAAGAAATCAAGAGTTAAGAGTTTATGACTTGATTACAAACTGATAAAGCTCTAGCTGCTTGTTAATATTTATAGCAGTATAACAAATCACTTGATTTTATTTGGATTTAGCAAATTGAAAGTAAGAAGTCATAACACTTTAAATTCAGCTAGCAAATATAATCGCCATTGATAAGGACACAGAAAGAGAATAACTGAGTAGAAGAAAAATAATCAAGTTATTTAAACTGAAGTGAAAGTCTGCCTAATAAAAGATGGATGGCAGAGTTGGGGGGAAAGATGGCTAGATATTTTATTAAAGATAAGGAGGTGAGTAGAACCTTACCCATCTCTGGTTGAAATCTTGGAGATACCTGAACATGTTCCTCCATTAATTGCTTCAGTCTTTTAGCATGGACCTTCCCCACATAGTGAGATTGAGCAACAATTGGAGAGCTAAAAATCATGTTGCAGAGATCACAAAATTTGTTTCTGTCCACTGCTCCACTCTGATGCACCTGAAATAAGCATAATTGTGTTAGAATGAGTCAATATCTCAAAGTTTAGAATTATAATGTAAACAGAGATCACTCACCTTAAAGTTCTCAACATGCATCTTCATTTCCTTACCAGGCACTTCATTTTGTTCCCCATGCATTTGAAAATAAAATCTAACATTTTGGGCATGTTTTTCACTCTGTAAAAAGATATAATATGATATTGTTTATTCAATAACAGAGTCATCAAAATTTTACACCTCTCTGAATTTGAGGACAGTACTCATAAGTTTTGTTACATTTTAACTGTACTACTTATGGAAAAAAAACTTCATATGCTTTCAAATATCTAAATTTCACTTAAAATAAAAATAATGCTACAATTTAGAAGTCAATTGTTTTTAGGTTCTCATTTTTTACAGACTTCTAGTTCCTACCCAATATCAAATGTCTTCTTCCTTAGTTACAAACCCTCATCAATGGTCCCAGAAAAAGAATATATTTTTCAGCCTCCCTTTCCACAAGATGTAGCCATGTAACTAGATTCTGGCCAGTAAGATATAAACTGAAGTGTTTGGTGGAGCTTTGGGGAAGCTTCCTTAAAAGGCCAAGGGATAAGCCTTTCTTCTATCCTTCTTCCCCTATGTTTCTGGAATTAAGATGAAAAGGATAGAGTTCATCTTGGACCACAGGTAAATGTGAAGACAAAAGCCAGTTCATCAGAGCAGAAAGACATAAAATACCTAGGTCACTCCTAACATCATGGAGCTGTCACAGGATCCTAACACTGCCTACCTCTAAAAATATTTTATGTGAGGAATTAAACATATCTGGATTAAGCAATATTAGAAACAATCTCTGAACAAATATATAACCTAATATGTAAGAAAAACCAAGATGTTAGTGTAGGGAAAATGTAAATTAACAATTTCTGAACACACTGTTTGAGGCAACTACTCTTTTTTTTTTAATAGAGGTAGCCAAAATTTTAATTATGATTGAAACATAAATATGCTAAAAAAAGAAAGAAGACCATAACATACACACTTTTAACAGAGAAAGAAATGTTACATTTGGGTTTTGATTGTTTTTGTTGTTGTTGTTTTGGGGTTTTTTGGTATTTTTAAAATTTGTTCTAATTAGTTATACATGACAGTGGACTGCATTTCATTTCATTGTACACAAATGGAGCACAACTTTTCATTTCTTTGGTTGTACATGATGTAGTCGCACCATTTGTGCAATCATACATATATCTAGGGTAATGAGGAACTCCTATCTTTACAGAATTTTAAATAGTCCATCATAAAGAATAGGACAGGAAGCCAGGCGCAGTGGTGCAAGCCTGTAATCCCAGCACTTAGGGAGGCTGAGACAGGAGAATTGCGAATTCAAAGCCAGCCTCAGCAACAGCAAGGCGCTAAGCAACTCAGTGAGACCCTGTCTCTACATAAAACACAAAATAGGGCTGGGGATGTGGCTCAGTGGTCGAGTGCCCCTGAGTTCAATCTCCAGTACCAAAAAAAAAAAAAAAAAAAAAAAGTATAGGATGGGAAAGAACATACCAGAAGCCTGTACACTACTATCTAATTTCAACAGATTATCTATATTTTGCTCTATTTCTTTCAAAGTCCTTTTTATGGGGTAAAATTTTATAAACACAGTCCTATACCCTCATGCCCACAATTGATTCCTCCTCTCTTCCTCCCCATAGGCGAATCTGATGTATAGTATTTCCTTTCCTGCTTTTATTCTTTGACTACATTGACATATATACATAAAATTTATATACTGCTCTTTAAAAAATTTACAAAAATTGAATCACTTAATGCATATACTTTTCAAATTGCTTTTTAAAACTCAGTATTATAAGATTTATCTATATTGATACATATAGTTCTAGTTCATTCATGTTACATAGTATATAATATTCTATGCTATAATCTATCCACCCAATTATCTTATCAAGGGCAGTAATGCTTCAATTTATTTTGCTATTACAAGCATTTCTGCAATGAATGTACCTCCTGACATACACATTTAAGAGTTTATTTCAAGAAGATACCTACAAATAAAATCCTTGGCTTCTATAGTGCATATATTTTCAAGCTTATAAGGTATTGTAACATTCTGAAGCAATTTATATCTCCAAAGGCAGTTTTTCTATCTCCTGATATTCTGAAGTGTTAAGGCCATTAGATTTTATATTTTGCCAATATTATGGTTTTTATATGGTAGTTCAGTATCACTTTAACCGCATTTACTATCTGATCACCAGTTCAGTATCTCTTCTATAGCCAATTCATATCCCTTTCCCATTTTTATTTTGGGTTCTTATTCTGAGTGGTAATCCTTTATATATTCCAGACACTAATCCTTTGTTAGTTATATGAGTTATAAATATCAGCCAATGTGTGGTTTATATTTGTCTTTGTTGATGACATATTTTTGGAGCTAATATAAATTTCTCTCACACATATTGTGACTTACCATAAAGCTGTGACTTAAAGGTGCAATTGCTGCAGATATAGGGAAACCGACCAATATAATAAAACAGAATAATATTCTCAAAACATACCATTGGGTAGAAATTAGTATACAATGAAGAATCAACTACATATCAGTGGGGCAAGGATGAACTATTCAATAGACAGTTCTGGGATATCATCTGTTTTATCACCTGGCTATTTGTATGAAAAAACACTATCCACTTTCTGTGCACAAAAATCAATACCAGATAGATTAAACACTTTGACATATGAAGTAAAACTTTTCAAGGTTTTAGAAGAAAGTGTATAGAATGGTTTCCTAAATACAAAAACATAGATACAAAAGAAGATATAGATAAATGCAGCCTCAAAATTTTTGCTACCCACATTTTGCAGGTTCAGGAAATATGCTCAGATAGGTGAAGTGACGTGCCCAGTGTTACAGAACTATTCAATGGTGGAGTTATGACTTGAACCTAGCTCTTATTCATCCACAAACAACAAAATTTTCCCATCAGTAATTATATTAATTTAATCCTAGTCAATATAAGGACTGAAATATAGTTGCCAATAAGATTGGTAACAGACAAAGGCAGAGGAAGTATTTTAGAAAGTCATATGGACATTACATTGTTTAAAGTAAATATATCTAGTACTTTTAGTAATCTAGATACCAGATATGAAAGAAATTCAATAGTTCATCAAATGATGTATAATGTAGGTCAATATCCAATGAAAGCAAAGAACACTGAATAGGAAATTAGAAGGAATCATTTCAGGCTTGATCATGCCAATGAATAGCTATGAAGAATCACCCTGGGCCAAGCGCAGTGCCACACACCTGTTATCCCAGTGACTCAGGAAGCTGAGGCAGAAGGATCACAAGATCAAAGCCAGTCTGAGAAACTTAGTGAGGCCTTAAGCAACTTAGTGAGACCCTATCTCTAAATAAAATTATAAAAATGGTCTGGGGATGTGGCTCAGTGATTAAGCGCCCCTGGGTTCAATCCTCAATACCAGATAAATAAATAAATAAATAAATAAATAAATAGATTTCACCTTGGGTCCGTTTCCTAATGTATTAATTAAAAGAGTAATAAGAACATTACACATTTTCTCTTCTAGATGAAGAATTTGGTGGTTGAGTAGCTAAAAACATGTGACCAAGTCAATAACTGGTTCATTCTGTTTCTGTAGTCTTCATTTATTGTAAAAGAAAATCCTGGAGTTCTTCAGTTTCCCTTGATTTGCATTAATATTTTCCTACACCACTTGGAATATTTACTACAAGGATGCAGGAGGCAGAACGGTGTAAAGAAAGGAAAATCAACTTTGGAGTCCAAACGACTGAGTTTAAATCTGGATTCCCCAAACTTAAGGTACTACATTATTGTCCCTTTCTGAGTGAGTATTCTCCATCACAGGGAAATAATACCACTCATTTCACAAGATTCTTGAAATAATCAACTAATATTACTTATATGAAACTTACTTGCTATATTTAAAAACTCGCTTTCAACCTTAATCCCATTATACTTAACCAACCTCATAATGTGAAATCCTTTGTGATTCGAACTGAAGCACCACTCCACATACTTGACAAAAGTTATCTGTAAAAAGTTCAGTCTTTCTCTCTTCATTCCATGTAGCTTCTATGAATAAAATAAAGGGAAGTAAGACAATGTATCATTTTAATGGATACATACAGGTACCATTTTCTTTCCTCAACTATATATTTCATATATCACTTCAAATTTGAGTGTTTATGAGGCTGCAACAATAGCTTTTTCTCAAATATTCACCTTAATATGCATATATTAAGTATGCCTCTAATGTCTAATATGACAAGTTACATTCATTTAGTATGATAAGTCTAGGCAATGACATTTTAAAGGAATAGTCATAGGGCATCAGTAACTTCATAAGCTTCATAGAATGATTTGGGGAATCAATAATGAAAGGCTGAATTTTAAAACCTAGCCTTGATATTTTGAGTTTTATAGTAGACAAACCTTAGAGATTCATTGTTTTAAGACTGTCACTTATCTCAAGATATGGCTCCAATGTTATCTAAAAATCACATGGAGGGAAATATACTCTACCACTGTGCAAACACTAGAACAATCCTTTGGCCAAACAAATCTCACATTAACCTCCAAAGATTGTGTTTGTATGTGAGTGTATACACTAAGATACAGAAATTTATGCTATAATATTTTTCACTGTAATAAGTAACACAAGCCAGATAATTTTGTATTTACACTTGGCGTCTACACTTATATCTAAAGTCCTTATCAGCTTCAATGTATTCTACCAAAGTTTATAAGCTTAGCTATTGAGTATATATCACACAATATCAAAATGTTATTTATTAGTTGGGCATTTAATGTATAATTTGGTACCATATATACTTTCATGAAGAGATCCCATTGATGTATTAAATTAAAAGTTGTAGAACAAATATAATATGTCCAATCCACAACACTAACAAAAATTAAATATAGGTACTTACATGCATAGGACTATATGGAATGATGTAAACTAAATTCAACATTAGTTAACTTTGAGAAGTTAAGCAAGAAAAGGAACAAGGGGAGATAAAATAACATTTAATTCTGTATTAATTTTTGCAAAAAAGTGTGTAGTATTTGCTAATTAAAATGATTAAGGTGACTGTCAGAAATATGAAGAATAGAACCCTTTGGTGCTTGTTTCTCCTACATCCTGATCAAAACCTTAATGTGAACAACTATCCACACATGAAAATACCTTCAAGAGCTAAAGAAATCAGTTGAGAGATAATAGCTTCTGGGTGTAGCATAGAAATATAATGCATTGAAGAGTACAGGAAGGACCATTTTACATTACCTGCATCACCCCTCCCCAAATCCCAAGCGGTACAGCACGAGAGATACCCTGTGTGTGAGGGAAGAAGAGGAAAGTCAGAACCAGACTTTGTCTTGAATCTCAACACTGGGTCTGCCACAGTAAAACCCAAAACAAAGCAGGTCCCCACAGCTCCAGATTTCAGGCTGGTGCTAAGAGACTGAACCTACAGGCTTGTTCTGGTGCCAGTCCAGATTCTGCTACCCCAGTCTCCAGGCTGTTTCAATGCTGTGGCAGACTCTGGTCCTGGGCTGCTATGGATGGATACAGTCTCCAGGTTTATATGTGTGGATTGAGCCTTCAAGCCTGACCCAGGACCAGGTAGGATCCTCCAGCTCTTGCAGCCTCACCCTTCAGGCTGACCCCTCCATCCTCATGCTCTAACAGACCAAGATCCAGGCATATTCCACTAGATCCCAGTCCTGAACCAGGCACCAAGAAACTCAGGTTCCAGGATCACTTAGGTATCCAGGATCCAGACTATCCACTGATATCCCAGGACCCATGGCAGTTATTTGGGATCTAATCTCTAAGTGAGGCACCTGCATACTCAGCTTTCAGGCAAGCACCAGCAGCCACAGGCTTCAGATCAGCCTCAGTGCTCTAGGAATCAGGATAGTACCCATGTTCCTAAGTTGAGGATTAGACCCTGTGGAGCCAGGCTCTAAAATGGTCCCAGCATCAGGCCAGTCTTGGGCTCCAGGATGGTCCTTGTGCCCCAGGCTCCAGAGGACCCATGGTCCATGCCCACTCCAGTTGACCATGATGCCAGGGTAGACCCTTTGGATTGAGACCCAAAGATCACTCTTAGAGACTTAGATGCCAGGTTCATTCCAATGTTTCTAGGTACCAGGTCTGCCCAAGATCAAGGCAAGCCCCTGCAGACTCAGGTTATGGCACACCCCAGTACCACTTCAGCCCTTGTGGGCCCAAGCTTCAGGCTGGCCAGCAGAGGAACAAGATCCAGGCCAGCCTTTGCAGACCCAGGCCCTGGGCTCATCCCCAAAGTCCAAATCAACTGGTCAACCACACTGGATTCAGGCTTCAGGCCCAATCCTGAGGACTCAGGTGACAGGCCTGCCTACCTGCTGACATAGGCATTAGACTGCTCAGGGCCTCCAGCAGCAAGCCTTCCTAAGGACCTCATCAGATGGCCTGGCCAAAATCTCTGGACAGTCTGACTCTTGAAGGATTTCCCAGAAAAAGTATGCAATGACTGGGATAAGTCCCTATTTCTTCAAAAGCACAGACATCAATGTAAGGCAAGCAAGGTGGGTGAACAAAAAGGGAAGACTTTACCAGAATTTAATACTGGACACTCAAAGCAGATCGGGGACTCAGAAGGTTGGATAAAATAAGGAAGAAATCCCCAGTGCCACAGCCATAGCTGTGGCCAAAGGCACCACCCAGAGCATTCCTGCCATGAGCAAAGTGGAAGAATAAGGGAATTAAAGGAACCCACATTTTAAAAATATCTTTATTTTGTTTATTTATTATTATTATTATTATTTTTTAACGTGGTGCTGAGGATTGAACCCAGTGTCTCACATGTGCGAGACAAGCGCTCTGTCACTGAGCCACAACCCTAGCCCCATAAAGGAACCCACATTTTTAGGAGGACTGAGGCATGTCCAGGTACCAAGAGTTTAGAGATCAAAGACATTGCCCCACCAAATGGAAAGGTGTGCTGCACAACATCCTTGTACAGGAAAGAAACTGCATCTCTCCTGCCTGTGTGCAGAGGACAGAGGGAAAAAAAAAAAAAATTTGCAGCTGTGGCTCGGAAGCCAGCAGCTGGGGAAGCCAATTCCTGGCAAACCCAAATTTGGCTGGAAATACAGGCCTGGCAAACCCACAATGCACAGTATAGGGTGTGTCTAGTGACCAGGAGAAAATCAAACATGGAGAGAGGTTTATGCAGGGAACAACAGGTTGTAGAAACCCACCTGACTCTCCCCATCCTCCTCCAACCAGGCTGCTTGCAAAACCAGCTGGGGAGAGACATGCCTGGCTGGGAATTTGAAAGAGTGGGAGCAGGAGAGATGGAGTTTTGAGACTGAACCCAAACCAGGAACACAGGTCTGCAGGTGACATAGTGGACTAGAGAATTGGCTCCTCAACCACACAATTAGAACCCAGGAGAGATCCCTGGAGTACAGGCTTTCAGTGTGGATTGGCAATTGCTGGACCGTGGAGGGCAATGATTTAAAATCTCCATACCAACTGGCATTCAGTGAAGAACCTGGAGCCACCTACACCTAAACCCTGCCTACAGGAGTTTCATGTACAAGATTATCTCTCTCCAGTGACTCCACCTAATACTGCTGAGAAGGGAAACTGAGAATCTTTTGAACTCCAGCAGAAACAATTTGTTAACTTTTCATTAAAGTCCTTTTCCCCCCTTTTCTCTGTTTAATTGTGACCTTAATGGTTCATGGACATTTATACATACTCATATTTGTTTTTTCTCATTTCTAGCATTTTTGAAACTAGTTATTTTTCATGGATCAGTATTTTGAGGACTAGGATGTTTGGATGGTATATTTCAGTTTTGTTTTTATTCTTTTCATTTTTATTTTTAATTTTAAAAATTTTTACTTTATATATATCTTTGTTTCTCTCACTTATCTGTTTCCCTTGATTCTCTTCCTCTTCTTCTGCTAACAGCGCATCTCTATTATTCTCTTTCATTCTTCCCTTAATTTTTACTTCTATCTCCTAACCTCCTCCTTCATAATCATCACATCCTACATACATCAATTCTTTTTTGGGGGAGGGGTAACCAGGGATTGAACTCAGGGGCACTTCACCACCAGGCCACATCACCAGCCCTGTTTTGTATTTTTATTTAGAGACAGGGTCTCACTGAGTTGCTTAGTACCTCACATTTGCTGAGGCTGGCTTTGAACTCATGATCCTCCTGCCTCAGCCTCCTGAGCTGCTAGGATTATAGGAATGCACTACCATGCCCAGCCCTACATCACTCTGTTCTCTCAGTCCATCATTTGAAATTGTAAACCCTTTTCAAACTTACTATTTTTTTAAATATTTTTTTTTTAGTTGTAGGTGGATAGAACATCTTTATCATTTATTTTTATGTGGTGCAGAGGATCAAACCCAGTGCCTCACGCGTGCTAGGTGAGCACACTACCACTATGCCATAACCCCAGCACCCAAACTTACTATTTTTACTGTGGGAAATAACGATCATATCATTTCTGTTTATTGTGACAATTATCATTGTAAATGTAATAGCAGGAACTATTTGTTTTAATGTTGTATATTTGTATTGATTGTTGTTATTATTTATCTCCCTTTAAATGGTGAGGTGTTGAAAGGCCTCAGGGACACTACAAGTCCACAGGGTAGAAACTCTACTGCCGTAGATCCATACTGTTAGATGGGTAGACACACAAACAACATGAAAAAACAAGGAAACAAACTGCCTCAAATAAACCAAGATACCTCAATAACAGAATCCATCAACACCACTGTGGAAGAAATGTCAGGGAAGGAATTTAAAATGTACCTAGTTAAACTGATCTATGAGGTAAAGAAAAATGTAAGGAGTGAAATCAGAGAGAAAATACAGGAAGTGAAATATCACTTCAATAAAGAGAGATTCTGAAAAAAATCAAGCAGAAATCCTCAAAATGAAGGATTCAATAAACCAAATTAAAATTTAATGGAAAGCATCACCAACAGACCAGACCATTTGGAAGACAGAGTTTCAGGCAATGAAGACACAATATATAGTCTTGAAAATAAAACTGAGCATGGAGAAATGATGTTAAGAGATCACAAAGAGAATTTATAAGAAATATGGAATAACCTGAAAACACCAAATTTAAGATTTACCAAGATAGATGAAGGCTCAAAATAAAAACAAAAGGGGTGCACATTTTTCCAGTGACATAATATCAGAAATTTTCCCAAATCTTTTTTTTTAACAATTTCTTTTTCTTTTTTTTTTAAATATTTATTTTTTTAGTTGTAGGTTGACAGAATATCTTTATTTTATTTTTATGTGGTGCTGATTATCGAACCCAGTGCCTCAGGCGTGCTAGGCAAGCACGCTACCACTGCGCCATAACCCCAGCCCCAAATTTCCCAAATCTAAACAATGAAATGGAAAATCAAATACAGGAGGCTTATAGGACCACAAATATACAAAATTACAACAGATCTACACCAACACAGGTTATTATAACATGCAGAACAAGGACAGAATTTTAAAGGCTGCCAGAGAAAAATGACAGATTGCATTTAGAGTGAAAACAGTCTAGATTGCAGCTCATATCTCAACACAGACCTCCCCAAAGCTAGGAGGTCTTAGAATAATATATACCAAGCTCTGAAAGAAAATGGATGTCTACCAAGAATACTATGCCCAGCACAATTTAGCTTCACAATTGACAATGAAATAAAAACTTTTCATGAGAAACAAAAGTTAAAAGAATTCACAATTAAAAAACCCGCGCTACAAAACATACTCAACAAAATAGTTCGTGAAAAATAAGAGTGAAAACCAGCAAAGGGAGGAACTACACTGGAAGAATCGTCAATCAAAGGAGAAACTGATTCAAAGTAAAAACCATAATTAAATCAAAATGTCAGAGAATAAAAATCATTTCTCAATAATAACATGTGGTACATATACACAATGGAATATTATTCAGCAATAAAAGAGAATAAAATTATGGCATTTGCAGGCAAATGGATGGAACTGGAAAGCATTATGCTAAGTGAAGCCAGCCAATCCCAAAAAACCAAATGCCGAATGGTCTCTCTGATTAGTGGATGCTGATGAATAAGGGAGGTGGGAATGGGAAACATAAGAGAAATAGAGAAACACTGGACACGACATGGGGGAGGTGGGGGGCAGGAAAGGGGAATGGGTATAGTAAAGATGGTTGATAAAATATATATATATATATATATATATATATATATATATATATGTTCATTGAAAGTGCATATAAAGGTGTTTAATATGAAGAATGTAATCTGCTTATAATTTTGTGCAAAGTTAGAAAAATTATGATTGTAACAATTTTTTTTCTATTTGCCTCAACAAATGTTTTCAGTGAACAGTGTGTACAGCTTCTGAAAATTTGTATTTTTTCTGTTATGTTTGATAACATGTATTAAAATGCAACTTTTGAGAAAAAAATTTTAAAAAAAAGAATTTAAGTGACCTAAACTTATCAATCAAAAGACATAAAGTGGGGGCTGGGGTTGTGGTGCAGTGGTGGCGTGCTCGCCTAGCACGCGTGGGGCACTGGGTTCGATCCTCAGCACCACATAAAAATAGAATAAAAGATATTCTGTCACCTACAACTAAAAAACATAAACATTAAAAAAAAAAAAGACATAAAGTGGTAGATTGGATTATAAAACAAGGCTCAACAATGTGCTGTCTCCAAAAGACTCACCGCTTAGGCAAAGACATCCACTAAATTTATATTAGTTTATACTCTAATAAAATAGAAAATCTTGAAGACATTGACCAATTTCTAGAGAAATATTACTTACCCAAATTGAAGCAAGAGGACATAGAAAATTTAAACAGATTAATTTCAAGCAATGAAATTGAAGACACCACCAAAAGCCTACCAACAAAGAAAATCCAGAACCAGATGAATTCTCAGCCAAGTTCCACCAGACTTTCAAAGAAGAGCAAACACCAATCCTCAAATTATTCCATGAAATAGAAAAGGAGGAAACCTTTCCAAACTCATTCTATGAAGCTAGTATCACCCTGATACCAAAACCAACAAAGACACATCAGGAAAATAAAACTTCAGACAAATATCCCTGATGAATATAGACACAAAAATACTTAATAAAGAGCTGCAGATTTAGCTCAGTTGATAGAGTGCTTGCCTCGCATGCACAAGGCCATGAGTTCAATCCCAAGCTGCACAACAAAAAATACTTAACAAAATACTGGCAAATCACATACAAAACTATATCAAAAAGACAGTGCACCATGATCAAGTGGGGTTCATGCCAGGAGATACAAGGTTGGTTCAACATATGGAAATCAATAAACATAATTCATCACATCAACAGACTTAAAGACAAAAATCACATCATTATCTCAATAGATGCAGAAAAAGAATTTGATAAAATACAGCATCAATTCATATTCAAAACACTAGAAAAACTAGGGATAGAAGGAACATACATCAACATTGTGAAAGCTATCCATGCTAAACCGAAGGCCAACATCATTCTTAACGGAGAAGTATAAAGCATTGCCTCTAAGAACTGGAACAAGACAGGGATGCCCAGTTTTCACCACTTCTATTGAAAATAGTCCTCAAAACTGTAGCCAGAGAAATTATACAGAAGAAAGAAATTAAAGGGATATGAA
>PVHX01022960.1:0-26660 GCA_004024805.1 Geosciurus inauris
GATAAAGAAACTGTGGTACATATACACAATGGAATATTATTCAGCAATAAAAGAGAATAAAATTATGGCATTTGCAGGCAAATGGATGGAACTGGAAAGCATTATGCTAAGTGAAGTAAGCCAATCCCAAAAAACCAAATGCCGAATGGTCTCTGATTAGTGGATGCTGATGAATAAGGGAGGTGGGAATGGGAAACATGAGAAATAGAGAAACACTGGACGCGACATGGGGGAGGTGGGAGGCGGGGGGCGGGAAAGGGGAATGGGTATAGTAAAGATAGTTGATAAAAAATATATATAAATATATATACATATATACTGTTCATTGAAAGTGCATATAAAGGTGTTTAATATGAAGAATTTAATCTGCTTATAACTTTGTGCAACGTTAGAAAAATTATGATTGTAACAATTTTTTTCTATTTGCCTCAACAAATGTTTTCAGTGAATAGTGTGTACAGCTTCTGAAAATTTGTTTTTTTCTGTTATGTTTGATAACATTAAAATGCAACTTTTGAGAATAAAAAAAATAAATTTAAAAAAAAAAAACAGTCACAAGACCAGACACCTGTGATACAAGTTCATCCTTTGTGTCTATTGGTTGAGTGTCATACTTGAATATAAATATCCCTGAACTACTTAGCTTAATAAAGTTTACTTGTCACATGTTATTGATTTTAATAGTCCTTTAATGTGTGAAAACCCTTTTGTTCATTTACTTTCAGAGGCCTTGTGTCATACAGATAAATGGATGAATGTATAAATCGAGCTAGGTATTTACTGGGAATATAAAAGTAGTTCAAATATGACCTTGGTTCTTAGCTTACATTAAGATAATCCATACTGAGAATAAGAAGCCTCAATTTTTCCAAATGTCAGGAGAAGAATATGTAAGTCAATGGTCTCCAACCTAGACATCTTTCATAATAACCTGGAAAGCTTTTTTAAACTAGATCTCATAACCTTCAAATGACAACTAGAAAATTAGGTTAGAATTTAATATCTAGAAAGTACTGTCATGAAAAAATCAAAAATATTTTAGACATGAAAGTAACTTGAAAATTTAAGTTTTGCAAGGAAAAAAATAGGAATAAACAGATGTATGTGCATATCTAGTTAAACATGGTATATTAACCACATTTGTCAAATTTCATTTTCAATCCTCTAAAGTAAATAAAATAACTATAAAGGAATACAAATATATTACATGGAGAAAATGTAGAATTAGAATTGCCATCGTAAGTTTTAGAAACTAAAAAGTAGATAAATAATGCTTCATCAACTGAACTGAATATGGGACAAACTTGAAAAGCCCAATGCTGGAAGCTTGGTCCCCAGAGTGAGGGTGTCAGGGTGGTGGACCTAGTCAAGTGTAATTAGGTCATGAGGCCTCCACCTCATGAAACATCAGAAAGCCACTTCACATTCCAGAACCCTCAATAGTCCTAGGAACCAGAAGCAAGATCTGGAGGCACCAAATGCCTCAGAGACATGTAAACACTAACTTTATTAAGCTAAGTAGTCCAAGGAAGGGGTAAAGATTAGGATAGCTTTACATGTATTAAATAGGAAAATAATTTGACTGAAAGGTACAAACGCACATGTCATGACTTAGCAATACCACCTTCAATAATTTTTCTATAATGTATTCACATGCACAAATATGTGTAAAATATTATTCATATCATTTTAATGACAGAATTAGAATTAGTCTTATAGTCTACTCAACATAGACAATGGTATTTCCATATTGTTATGGTTTGAATATGGCTTGTACCCTAACAGTTCATGTGCTGGAAGCTTGGTTTCCAGAGTGGGGTGTCAGGGCGGTGGGCCTAGTCAAGTGTAATCAGGTCATAGGGCCTCCAACTTCATGAATGTATGAAGCAGGACACATCTTGTGGAACTGAATTTGTTCCCTTAATGTTTTTTTTATAAAGCAAGTTTGGTTCCCTCAGCTTACTCTTGCTTCCTTTCTCACCATGTGATCACTCTCACATGGCCCACCATCATGTCCACCTCTTAGACTTTCAACTTTCGAAATTGAGGCAAATAAACCTCCTTTCTTTATAAATCATACAGTCTCAGGTATTTTGTTTTAGCAAAACAAAATGGAGATACATATATTGGAATATATCTATCTAAAATGGGATACTCCTACAAAGGGATCAAGACAGCAGCATAGGATGCATGTCCCAGATCCTCCACAGGTTGAAATCAAAACAGCAAGAGAATAGCTACTCAACGAGGTGGGTGGTAGAAGAAATGTAATGAGGCTCATTATGAAACTGTCAGACTTGGAGAGATTCAAATTCTGGTTCCTGGAACAAAAAGCAAGGAAGAGTTCATATTCAAACTAGCACAGGGGTGTGTGTGTGTGTATTTATGCCCCAAACACGGGTGCACCCAATTTTATGAAACAATGATTCTTCAACATAAAGGAACAGGTAGACCCCAACACAATAATAATGGAGTATTGTAGTCCTCTACTATTACTAACAGATGGGTCACCCAGACAGAAAATAAAAGACAACAAATTTAAACTATGCTGCAGATCAAATAGACTTAACAGATATCTACAAGATATTTTACCCAACAGGAGCTGAATATACTTTTCAGATGTTCATGGACCTTTCCCCAAAATTGGTCCTATGTTACACCATAAGGTGAGTGTTAGCAAATAAGTTTTTTTGAACTCTTTCATCTTTTTAGATCATAATGAAATGAAATTACAAAACAGCAAGAAAAACTAGAAATTATCAAGTACATGGAGATTGAAAATATACTTTTGAATATAGTAAGACTTTGAATAAATAAGTGGGAAAATTTTTAAAATTTTAGAATCAACATCAGATTTTTGGGATAAAGAGTTCTGAAAGGGAAGCTTATAGCTGACTATATTTAAAAAAATCAGAGATCTCAGACAAATAGCTTAATGGTCCATCTCAAGGTCTTATAGAAACAAGAACAAACCAATCCCATAACCAATAGAAGGAAATAATAGATGTCAGTCAAAATTAATGAAATAGAAACTAAAAGAATACAAATGATCAATGAAATAAAAAGTCAGTTCTTTGAAAAATATGGATAAATCCTTAGCAAAACTAACCAAAAAGAGAAAGAAGACCCAAATCAATGAAATTAGAGATAGAAATAATACAACAGACACCATGATAATCCAGAGGATTATTGGGGAACTTTTAAAATTTATATTCCAATAAATTGGAAAATGTAGAAGAAATGGACAAATTTCTAGACTCTGCCTACCAAAAATGAACCAAGAAGGTATAGAAAACCTAAACAGACTGATAACAAGCAATGAGATTGAAGCAGTAATAAAAGCCTTTAGAAAGGAAAAGCCCAAGACCAGATTCACTGCTAAATTCTACCAGGACTTTAAAGAAAGCCTAACACCAAGAATCCTGTAATTTTCTATGAAATATGTAATATTAAAGGAGTGACAGCTTCCAGACTCATTTTATAAGGCTAGTATCACCTTAATACCAAAACCAGATAAGGATACCATCAAGAGAAAAAAATTACAAATATTCTTGATGAACATAGATGCAAAAATCCCTAGTAAAGTACTTGCAAACTGAATTCAACACATTAAAAAGATCATACACCATGATCAAGTTAGTTTTATTCCAGGGATTTAAGTATAGTGCAACTTTCAAATCAGTAAATATCATGTACTACATAAATAGAACCAAAATCAAAAGCCACACAATCTCAATAGATGCAGGAAAAAACCTGAGGAAACTAGGGACAGAAGGAACTTGTCTCATCATAAAGGCTGTATATGACAAACCCAAAGCCAAAATTCATTAGATGGGGGAAACCAGCATTTCCCCTCAAATCAGAAAAACAAGGATGTTCACTTTCAGTGCTCTTTAATATAGTACTTGAAAATTTAGCCAGAGTAATTAGGCAAGAGAAAAATAAAAGAAACAAAAATAGCAAAGGAAGAAGTCAAATTTTCTCCATTTAAAGATCATATGAGTTTATGTTAAAAAGATCCTAAATGTTCCAGATGACTTCTAGAGCTGATAAATTCAACAAAGTAGCAATCCATAGGTTCAAGACAATCCATACCAAAATACCAGTTATATTCCTAATAGGAAAAAAAACAATCCTATAATTTATATGGAAAGAAAAAAGACACATAATAGTCAAAGCAATCCTGAGCAATGCCGGAAATATCACAATACCTGAACTCAAATTATACTACAGAGCTATAAAAACAAAAGCAGCATGTTATAAAAACAGTCATGTATACCAATGGAATAGAAGGTAGAGACAAATCCACAGAGTCATCTGATTCTTGATAAAGGTGCCAAAAACATACTGGAGGAAAGAACCTCTTTAACAAATGGTGCTGGGAAATGTGGATAACCACATGCAGAGAAATAAAACTAAACCTTATTTCTCACCTGGCACAAAGTCAGCTCAAAATGGATGAAAGACCTAGGAATTAGGCCAGAAACTTTGCAACTACTAGAAGAAACAAGAGCAAGAACAGAGAGCCTATTAACAGGACAAAAATCTTTGGCAGATACTCTGACAGAATATCAAAAATATTCAAAGAACTAAAAACTCACCACCAAGTAAATAACCCATGCAATAAATGAGAAAATGAACTGAATCAATATTTATCAAAATAAGTAATACAAGTGGCCAATTATAAATATTTGTTATATCCTTAATCATCAGGGAAATGCGAATCAAACCTGCATTGAGATTTCTTCTCACCCCAGTCAGAATGGCAATCAAAAATGCAATAAGTGCTGGCGAGGATGTGGTGAAAAAGGCACACTCAAACATTGCTGGTGGGACTGCAAACTGGTGCAACCAATCTGGAAAGCAGTATGGAGATTCCTTAAAAAACTTGGAATGGAACTACCATTTGACCCAGCTATCCACTCCTCAGCCTATACACTAAAGACTTAAAAACAGCATATTAGAGTAACAGCCACTTCAATGTTTATAGCAGCACAATTCAGTTGCTAAACTGTGGAAGCAGCCTAGATGCCCTTCAATAGATGAATGGATAAAGAAACTGTGGTATATACACACAATAGAATATTACTCAGCAATAAAATAAAATTATGGCATTTATAGGTAAATGGATGGAGTTGGAGAACATCATGCTAAGTGAAGTAAGCCAATCCCAAAAAACCAAAGGCCAAATGTTCTCTGATTAGTGGATGCTGATACATAATGGGGATGGGGGTGCAGAGCATGAGAGAAATGGAGGAACTTTGGATGGGGTAGGGGATGTGGGAGAGGGAAGGGAGAATGAAAGTAGCAAAAATGATGGAATGAGGACATCACTAGGTGCATGTATGAAGACACAAATGGTGTGACTATCTTGTTTGCAACAAGATGGAAAATTGTGCTTTATATATGTACTATGACTTGAAATTCATTCTTCTGTTTTAAAGATACATTTAAAAAAATAAAAGCATATATCTCCATTCCAGTAATTCACTGATAATTGTCATCAATCTTAATGAACCATTGAAGACTACTTACCCTTGTATATCAATTTACAGTATAATTTAAGTATAAAATCAATTCCCCAAACTATTTTTGCTTTGCTTAAATATAAATGGAGAAGAGGCCAGGCTCCATGGCCAACATCTCCAGCACTGCTGTTACCTCTGCTACCACAGCCAGAGTGGGCTGGGCCACTGAGGCAAGATGGTAGACTACTGTGTGGGACCACATTGAAGTGTCTGATGAGGACAAGAGGCACCCTAACATCAATATGGCCAGCCTCTTCTGCTTGCAGCACCAGGCCAGGGTGGAGCACATGAAGCAGTTCCAGGAGGAGGAGGAGGAGCTAGACAGGGGTTTCCACAAGTGCAAGCACAAGGTGGCCAAGTTCCATCGGAAGCTGAAGGAACTTAATGTAGCCAAAGGTGGCCAGGCAGAGCTGGAGTGACTGCAGGCTGAGGCACAGCAACTGTGCAAGGAGGAGCGGAGCTGGGAGCAGAAGCTGGAAGAGATGTGCAAGAAGGAAAAGAGCATTCCCTCGAATGTAGACACACTGGCCAAAGATGGCTCTAGCAAGAGCATGGTCAATACCAAGCCTGAGAAGTCAGAGAAAGATTCAGAGGAAGTAAGGGAGCAGAAACAAAAACTTTGTGGAGAAAAAGACCAAGCACTTTGGCATGCTCCCCCATTGGGATGATAGCCAGAAGTACCTGTCAGACAATGTCCACTTGATATGTGAGGAGATAGGAGAAATGTGCACTCATGGTGCAGGTGGCCCACCAGACCATTGTGATGCAGTTCATCCTGGAGCTAGCCAAGAGTCTGAAGGTGGACCCCCATGCCTGCTTCAGACAGTTCTTTGATAAGATTAAGATAGCCAAGCACCAGTATATGGAGGGTTTAACCACAAACTGGGGGCCTTCAAGGAATACATGTGGGGCTGCACCAAGCCACACATCAATGAGAAGGCCATGAAGGAATAGGATGCAGAGCAGCTCAAAAAGTGGTTGGACCCTGTCAAGGTCTGTGAGTGCCTCTCTGAGGAACTTCAAAGATGCTTTGATATGAAGGATGTGCAGAAGCTCCAGGACACCATCAGCAAGATGGACCCCACTAAAGTGAAGTACCACATGCAGCTTTGCATCAACTCTGGTCTGTGTGTCCCCAGCTCAAAGTCCAGTGTGGCCAGGAGGGGGAGGAGATGGGTCCTGGGGACCCATTGCTGGAAGCTGTCCCCAAACTGGGGATGAGAAAGATATCAGCAGGTGACCTACCCCAGGAACTGCCACCACATGTTCCCCTTTACAGAAAACAAAAAATAGACACTCTCTCTCCAGCCCCTGGCTTCCTCCACTTTTGCCACTCTCCCCAGTCCTAGGGGCCTGCACTGCCTTCCTCTTCCACTGCCCTGATCCCCAGTTCTCATCCAAATCTCTGCTTTGAGTCAAGGGGCTTCACTGCTTTTAGCTCCCCCAACCCATCAGCATTGTGCCAAAGGCCCAGGCCCTGGAAGGGTAGAGGTCAGCAGTCCTGCCATCCATTGGGCAGAGTGTCCCCAGTCAAAGGGCCAGTCACTGTGGGTTGTCTGTCAAGTCTTCTATTTGGTAAACAGCAATGATCTTCCAATAGAGGATTTCAGATGCATATATATAAATCTAGTCTATTCATCAAAAGGGATAAGAATATGAAATGTTGGGCTGGGATTGTAGCTCAGTGGTAGAGCACTTGCCTTGCATGCATGAGGCACTGGGTTCGATCCTCAGCACCACATGAGAATAAAGATATTATGTCCATCTACAATTTCAAGAATATGAAATGTTAGATGAGATTTTATTTATGTATAATGAAAATATAGCAAGACACTCAAAAAATATAATAAATTCTGGCAATGATGCAGAACTTTTAACCACTGTTTGGGAGAGTGTAAATTGGAAAAGCCACTATGAAAATCAGTATGAAGATTCCTCAAAGAGCAAAAAATTAACTGCCATATCATCCAACTACATCAATCCTTGGTATTTATCCAAAAAGAATTAAAGTAAGCATACTTCCAAGATTATGCAAATCAACATTTATTGCAGCACAATCAGAATAGTCAAGTTATGAAATTAGCCTCTGGGTCTATCAACAGATGGATGGATAAAGGAAATGTCACACACACATGGAGTTTTATTCAGCTATAAAGAACAAAATTATGCAGGAAAATGAATGGAACTAGAGAGCATCACGTTTAGTGAAGTAAGTCAAACTCAGACAAATATGTTTTCTCTTGTATGTGGAGACTGAAAAAGGTAAACAAGAGAAAAAAAAAATTATGTCCTGAAGTGGAAAGGTGAGCCTTAGGGTAAAGGAGGGGATTGAGGGAGGGAGCAAGGAAAGGTAAGGGGAGGTCCTGAGGAGAGAAACTGATCAGATGATGAAACTGATCCAAATGTGCCACACACAATTCTGTGTAATATGCACCAAAAGAAAAAACATGAAATGGGATACTTCCAGTTTAGCCCATTCACCCATTCTCTTGTATAGGTTTCAGTTCAGCTCATTGAGAGATATTATCCTTTGTACCTCACTCTATACTGAGGTCTAGCAAGTAAAAGGTATTTGGAGAATCCTTGGGGACAAGGGAAGACAACTGAAGCCCAGAAAGAAAACTAACATGAGAACTGAAGCCTGGTTGGATGGAAGACACAGGAGAAAAAAAGACCTGCACATTCAAGGCAATAAGAGTTCCAGGTCCAGTGTGAGGCTATGCATGACCACCTCTAAAACCCTCTCTTGAACCAACCTTCAACTAAACATCAAATTTCACTCAAAATAAGAAATAAGAAAAGAACATGCCACCAGGGTCCACTAGTTCTGCTGAGGCACCCTTCAGTAAAAGATGGCTGCAGAGTTGAGCCAGCCTTACTGCTAGGTGTAACTGGAAATTAATGTCTATAGATGCTTACAAGCCACAAAGGTGAAGAACCTTGTGCAGCCCAAGGCCACAAATTATACACAACAGCTATAGAGCAAAGGGAGGACAACCCATCAGGTAGTAGCTCAGGTCACATTCTGTGCACACCAATGACTTCTGGAAGACCAGACTGGATTCTTGTTAACCAAGTGGGAGATTTCCCAGAACACTAACACTTGTCATACAATTATAAATGTGACACACCTATGGCAGTTGTAGCCAGAAAACTAAAGACACACAAGAGGAAAAGTAGCATCCTAGTTAAGCTGCATATCTTCCATTTGCCCCTCCAGAATTCTGTCACTTTCCATCCTGCTCTGTGCTTAGAGACTGGCCTGTGTGCACTTCACCAGTGGGTTTTGGTTCTGAAGTGTTGGTGACAGAGCAAGGACATGAAGAACAGCAAGGCCACCCTTGGGTCCATCTGGTGGGGAGCGGTGTTTCATCTCAGGCTGATGACACCCCTTGCACCCAAAGTCACAGTTTGTTATGGAAGCTCTGCTCTTACCTCCTGCCCTGCCTTCAAGAGCAGGCACAGCACCTCTCAGAGGTCACTCGCCTGCTGCTTGGCACATTCCTATGGTTTCTCAGTACCTGCCCAAATCTTTAATAATTCATAAAACTCTTCTCAAATCATCATCAGTTATTGGTGGGACCCTGACCATCAATAGTCAACCTTACTGCTAGGTGGAACTGGGGATTAATGTCTATAGATGCTTATGAGCCACAAAGGTGAAAAACCTCACTAGAAATAGAATACACCAGTTCAGGAAAAACAAGTATTTCCCTTGAATTGTTCATTTTTTTTCTTTTATTGACACAATTGTACATATTTATGGTATACAGTGTGGAACACTTAAAATTTAACAGTAAAAAGAACTGATATTATAAAATAGAGAAAAAAAACAAAGAAATATTTCACTGAGAAGGATTTACAAATTACATATGAGCAGATGAAAGGATGTTCACCACTAGCCATCAGATAAATAGAAATTAAGACTGATGATCTATTATTACATACTAATGAAAATGACTGCAATATTTTAAAGGACATCATCAAATGCTGGTGAGGGTGTGGAGAAACTAGAATGCTGTACATTGTTGGTGGACATATGATTTAGAAGTTTAAAAAAAAACCTAAACATACAGTTATCTATGACTCAGTATTGTACTTTCAGGCATTTATCTCAGAAATAAAAATTTATGTCCTTACATAAATCTGCACATTAATGTTGAGAATAGCTTTACTTAGAGCAGCCAAAACCAAGGGGAAGTCCCTCAATAGGCAATTGGGGGTACCATCCACACTATGAAACTGGTCAGCAATAGAAAAATTGGTTACTGATACTGAACACTTTAGATTTCTTTCAAGAACATTCTTCTAATATAGCAAAATAAAGACTATCAAATTATGACATCTCACAATTCCATGTATAAGTCATTCTTGAAGTGATCAAATTATAGATGTAAAACAGATCAGCTGTTGTCAGGGCTTAGGAGTGCTGGAAGCAAGTGTGGCTGAGAGTAGTGAAGGAGATCTCAGATGATGGAGATCTCAGATGATGGAATTGTTCTAAACTTAAATGCAGTGGTGCTTACTTGAATCTATGCCTGTGATGAAATGGCAGAACTGGGCAGATTCTAACAATGTCAAACTCCTGGTTTTGACATTTTAGTATAATTATAGAATATGTAGCCCTGAGGGAACCAGACAAAGTATATGTAAGACCTCTCTGTAATAACTATGACTTCCTGTGAATCTATGACTATCTCAAAAGAATATTTTTTAAAGCTCACTCTGCTCACTACAGGGGAAAAAAATTAGAAAAAGCAGTTGCTCATAGAACAAGATCAGACTCAAAAGGACCAGTTTGGAAGCCTTGGTAGTCATCCATGCAGGGATGTGGGTGGCCTGTTACTGGAGTGGTACAAGTAGGAATAGTGGCTGGACTTGGCCCTTGTTTTGAAATTTGACCAATAGGATTAGCTGGTAGGTTTTAAGTAGGACATGAGAAGAAAGGCATGAGGATAACTCCACAGGCCTTTTAACCTGAGCAAAAGGCTAAATGGGGCTGTTATTCAAGTAAGCAGAAAGACAGAATAAAAAATGAGCTATGCATAGTGGGAATCCATTTTAGCCATGATAAGCAAGGTACAATTAGCCATCCAACTTCTGGAGTTCCGGGGAAAGGTTGGGGCTATAAATTTTTAATTCATCAGCTTACAGATTATATTTAAAATTTTAAGACCTAGAGATCATCCATGCATATAATTAGAAAAGAGGTCTAAGGACACTCAAATCTCTAATTTTATTGAGGTATAATTGACAAAAACAGCATATATTTAAGGTATTCAAATTCATGTCTTGCTACATGTATACATTGTGAAATAATCACCACAATCAAGCTAATAATGCTCATTAGCTCACATAATTACCGTTTTTAGTGTATTCAGTGAGAATACTTAAGATCTACCTTCTTAGCAAATTTCAAATATGCAATACAGCATTGTTAATTCTAGTCACGTTGTTGCACATTAGATCTGAAGGACTTCTATGAATAGCTGAAACTTTGTACCTTTTAACCAATATCTCACCATTTCCCCCTACTTCCTGTTCCTGGTCACCAACATTTCATTATCTGCTTCTAGGATAAAGAAATTCTTGAAGAATTTCTTCAAGGCCAAATAATATTCAATTGTGTATACACAGCCACATTTTCCTTACTCTTCCATCCATCAAAGGACTGTTAGGTTGTTTCTATGCCTTGGCTATTGTGAATACTCATGCAATGCATATGAGAGAACAGATAGCTCGTTAACATTGATTTCATTTTCTTTGAATATATATTCAGAAGTTGGCTTCTTGGATTATAAGGTAGTTCTGTTTCTTATTTCTAAGGGATCTCCATACTGATTTCCTTAATGGCTGTATCATTTCTGCCAAAGACATTTCTAATTTAGAGGTTAGGAAAAATGAGGCTTCAATAAACGGTTACTAAGAAGTAGCCAGTAAGGAGGGTAGATTTCTAAGACAAGGCGAGATGCAAAAAGCCAAGAGAAGGCAAGTTTTGTTTTGTGTTCTAGAGGAGGGTGATCAGCAGTTTCTGACAATACTGAAAATGAGCACTCAGAAATGACAATTTGACTTGATAATGAAGACAAGAGATGATTAGTAACTTTGAAATAAAGTTTCAGTAAAGACCCAATTCAACTGATATACTCAAGAGAATAGAAGACAAAATTCACTACTATAAACAACCCTTTGGAACATTTTTACTGGGAGCAGAGAAATGGAGTGGTTACTAGAATAGTGTGCAGAGATCAAATAGGAGATGTTTTAATACGGGAAATATCTTATTCTCATGTTAAAGGGAAGACAACACAATAGAACATATGCAAGATCACGTCCTTCAGGTAAGAAGAATGGGATCCAGCAAGCTAAGAAGCTGCCTTTGGACAAGAGGGCCAGGTGGAAGCACAGTACAAGGGTGCAAATGCATGTATACTGGCAGATTTTGTGCTTAAGAAAATATAGTATTCCCTTTTGGTACTACTTACAGTGAAATAAGATCAGCAGAGAGTGAGGACAGGGAAGCGATATTGGAGACAGAAAAAGCATGAGATAATCAAAGTGTAGCAATGTAATGGTGAATTGGCAGATAAAATGCAATAGGATCATCTGGCCCATTTATTTGATACATATGAATTTAACAGCACATGAGTCAGCTTCATCACAGGTTGCTCTTCCAGCTTGCTTCAGGTGTTTGGGTGAAATTGGGCAGGTATAAGGACAGTCAAGGAAACCAAGTACAGACAAAAAGGAATGACGGCAACAGAGGATGGAACCTGAACTGAATAGACAGGGAAGCAAGTCCCTGTGAGAGCTGATGTAGGATGCTCTGGGTAGTGAGGTTATTGAAGGGCTCATCTTAGACCACAAAGCAAAAGAATAGGGTGGAATGGTCCAAGTGGATACTTTAAATTCATATGATAATGAGTGTTGAGGTGGAATGGAAGACAAAAGCAATAAAAGTGAGGCATTCAAAGAACTCAGAGGCCCAGATGTTGCATGCATTGCCCCAGTGGATGTTGAAATGCTCAAGAATAGCAGATATAGAGGTGAACAAGACAGTAAACCAGATGCTAAACATCAAAACATAAGCCAAAATGATTCACAAATGACTACAAGGAGAGTTAAGAAATAAGGTGCTTCAAAAGACCTGGGATGAGGGGATGTGAAGAAAATATGACCCCTGGTTGAGATGCAGCATCCATGAACAAGGGCAACACCAACCACAACTCCAAAATTTGGAAAGCATGAGGTGTGAGAGGAGATA
Organism: Geosciurus inauris; assembly: GCA_004024805.1. Taxonomy (NCBI): domain Eukaryota; kingdom Metazoa; phylum Chordata; class Mammalia; order Rodentia; family Sciuridae; genus Geosciurus; species Geosciurus inauris. The sequence continues at coordinate 12,793 of PVHX01022960.1, forward strand.
AAAGGGAGCCACTGGAGAGCAGTGTAGAAATGATTGCCATATGGTGCTTCTTACACCAACCTTCAGAGTAGCACAGAGGTTTATATAACCATCAAAGAGGATTTCCTAGGGTTGTTCAGTAGCTATGCACAAGGTCAAGGTGTTATAGAAGTAATGCATCAGACAGACAGTGGTGGGGCAGGGAGACATGTTATACCTGAAAAGCCTCTTCCCCGTCACAAACAGGGCATCAACCTGCCATTTCTCCCTCATGGCCTTGACAGTATCATCATGTGTCCACAGCATCACATCTAGAACAAAGTCTCTTAACACATGTAAAATAGCTATTTAATCTAAGCCTGAGGATTGTGCCTTCTGTCCAACCAAATCTTAGACCTAAATTGCCAACTGCACTGCTTCTGCCCATGTGTAACTGTGACTAGCCACCTGATGATTAACCTGCCTTAATGCATTTTGGATTACAGTATGTGTTCCACCTGGAAGCAGTAAGAGCTCTGGGGACTGAACTTACATAAACCATAGGCTTCAGTGGTCATGTTTTAGTTCATTTCCCTAACAGCTTAAAATGCTGACCAAAGAAGCAGCTTAAGTATTCTCTCGGCTTTCCTCTGAGATAGGATGGGGTGCTGTCAAATATTCCCCAATTAAGAGTTGATAATTCGGGGGCTGGGACTGTAGCTCAGTGGTAGAGCGCTTGCCTCGCATGCGTGAGGCCCTGGGTTCGATCCTCAGCACCACATACAAAGCAATAAAATAAAGACATTGTGTCCATCTACAACTAAAAAAAATTTAAAAAAAAAAAAAAAAGAGTTGATAATTCAGAGAAGTTGTGACCCTCCCTTCAACCTCCCACTTGCTCTGAGATGGCAGCTAAAGAATCACTCACCTCATCCAAACTGAGCTCTATTAGAAGCTCAGTCTGCACAAGAATGTCGTCAGGCTCAGTTCCTCAAAGGCATCTATGTCCTAAGCCATTGTGCAGTAGTAAAGAAAATCCAGCAGATCCTATCTTTTTATCACCCCCCCCCCAACACATATCTTATTAGAAAAAAAATAGAATATCAGGTACAAGGATGATATGTGACCTTACAATAAGGTGTTGACACTGCATCCACACAGGTGTTAAAACTGACCATTATAACAGCAAATAATAGGAGCATATGGCTAATATTTACTGAGAAATTAATGCCATATGCTACTCCAAGTGCTTTGCATGTATCAGTTCTTTGAATCTCTACCACAATCATATCAGGTAGGCATGATTTTTATTTCCATTTTATAGGTAAAAAGAATAAGATACAGAGAGGCAAGTTATTTGCTCACGGTTTTACAGCTAGTTCTGAAGGACAGTCAGAATTTGAACCTTGTCACTGACTTCAGAGTCCACAATTTCAGCCAGAGTACTGTACTACCTCAAAAAACAAAACAGTTTCACCAGCTACATTTGCCAACACAAATCACTCTCTCATGACTTCCAGGAGGTGTGGTATTTCCAGAGGAGCAATAAGAAACCCTTTGCTGCAAAACAGGATGAAGTGCTTGCTTAATTTCACACACAAAATACCGTATGACCTGGAAACCACAATAGTTCAGAAAACAAATTTGTTCTCAGTGAAAAATTACCCTCTACTATAGTGGTTCTGGATGTTTAATGGTCATGAAGTTTTCTCTTCAGATATTTTCTAGGGACCTAGTCCCCAGATTCACTAGATTGAGTCCAGTAATTGTTATCAAGTCTTATTCTCACCAAGTCCAGGCAAACCTGATGGAGGTTGTTTCTAGACATCATCATGTGAGGTGTTGCTCTAGGAAGAGCCAATTTTGTCATGAATGAGAGATGAGAGTCACATGTAATACCAAAATTTGGTTTTGGGGTAAAATAAGACAAACACCAAGAACATTTGGTATCGTTTAAAAGTAAAGCACATACACAACTTTACTACAAGCAAAATGGTAATAAAATATATCAGAGCATGAACCTGGGAGTTAGAGAAATATATAAATTGAACCTCAGACTTCCTGCTTCATCAGCCGTGTCTCTCGGGAAAGCGAACGTCCATTTCATTTTTACTTGAGGTAATAACGCCTACAATCTTGTTCCAAGACGAGACTACATATATTTATTTCCACTATATGCCAGAAAAGGGAGCGTATACCTATTTTTGTTGCCTGAGAAGTGCACATAAACCTAACAGTGGAGCAACCTCTGGCCACTATGAAATGAATGATCAGAACCATAGAATAAGCCTGAGGCCCTGGCAGCATCATAGGTGCGATATCAGCTCTGGGCTGCATATCTTTAGAGGTTCTACTAAAAATAAATACCTGAAGACCCGAACTTCAGTCAATTTTTCAGGTTTTTGTTATTCACCACTAAATGAGATCACTACCCAATAATATGATTTGCTTTGCCTGCTACTTTTCCAAACTTACAGAAGCCCTATGTGTAAAGAGTAACTCATTTACTTCCACCCCTGGATAATTGATATTACTAATTTATATTAATTCTTGAAGATCTTGCCAGGTGTGGTGGTGCATGCCTGTAATCCCAGCTCTTCAGGAAGCCACATCAGGAGGAAGACAAGCTCGAGGCCAACCTGGACAATTTAGCAGGATACGTTCTTAAAAAGTAAAGAGGGTTTGGGGTTTAGTTCAGTGGTAGAGTGCTCCTGGGCTCAATCCCCAAAACTCTTAATTTGTATATATTGGTGTATTATAATTATACATAATAGTTGGATTAATTATGCCGTATTAGTGCATGCATGTAACTGTCTTGGATCAATTGTATTCCCTAGCACATTTCCTTTCTCTCCTCCCTCACTCTAATCTGCTTGCTCTGCTCTACTGATCGCCCTTGGATTATATTAGTGTATTATATACACACAGACGCAGATTCATTGTTATAGTCATACATGTACATAGCATTTTGAGGAACAAAATCGACCAAAAAAATAAAAAGATCCTATCTGAGTTTCCAGAAAAATTTTAATGGGCCAGGGGGATATAGAGAATGAAAATGGTTCTAAAAGGCTAAAAGATATACTTAATGTTTTCTGAAAGCAGTACACCAATATGTTTACTACATTCTTTCATGAAGTTCTATTAGGCTATGAAACTATTTGTGGGTACTTAGAGAAAGTAGTCACCACTATAAAGCAGTGTGAATTCATTAAAAAGAAATTATGTCAAACTAATGGTTTTACCTAACAAACAGGTTTGTGACATTGATACCGTAAGCAGGTTGAAGATCTTATCCCTGGGTAAGATGGAAAAATAGGAATTGGCAGTAATTGTAGTTGGACAGATTTGAACAACTATGCACAAAAGTGCTGGCTAATTAAGAGGTATTTGGAAAATCAAAGAGCATCAATATTTTATCAATATCCTAGAAAAAGATTAAGATGTTTATCAGTTTTGCAGATACAAGGAATAGTTAATTATATGAAAGTTTCAAAACAAACTCTCAAATAGAAACTTGCTTTTATTCTTTTATTCTTAGTTAAAAACAAAATATCCAAGAATGCATTATGAAGTCAAGCTTAATACTCGCTCCTAGTTCTGAAAACACACACACACACAGACTCAAAGTAACTGTTGAAACTAAGAAAGCTAGTACACTCCAGGCCAATTTAACAAAGAAATCATGTTCTAATGGAACTGTAGTTCCTGAGAGAGAGCTTCAATAGAGGTACCAGATACCCATAAGCAGGCAAACCACAACTGGAATGTTGTATAGTTTTGTGTTCTGTGATTTAAATCATATAAACCCCACCTTTAATTTGAAGCCCTGCCCAGACTCAGACCAATACTGTCCTAGGTAGCCCTACTTTTTTATTCTCTCTGGGAAAGGAATGTAACAGTTTAGTGAGATGGGATCAACTACAAAGAAAAAGAATGCTGCCTTCCTAGCTCCAAAGTTTGAAAGGCTATAGAAGCTGAAAAGGATTTGTATCTTACAAGTAAGGAAAGAAAGTGTTTCTTCCTGCTCTCGTTACCTGGGGAGGAAAAGAGGGATCTGAAAGCAGAAAAAAGAAGGGCAGGAGGCACATTCTCTGGACTCCTTCCTGGGCTGGTCGTTTGCCTGTCTGTTGTCAGATCTGTTCCCCATCCTTCAGCCTCTCCTCCCTTACCATCTGCTTTCATGTACTGTCAGTGGAGAGCACTGATGCAAAGACTAGGGGAATCAGGAACAGGGCTGGAGTATTTACGCCTCTTCAAATTCAGTATCACTTCCATGGTTCCAACCACCACTGGACAGCTAGCTCTCTCTGCAGTCCCAGTTCCCATTAGGCAGCCCTCACATGGTTCTACACGGTTCCACCTACCGCCCTGCAGCCCAAGACAGCCCTGAATTTCTGTGCCATTCCCTGCTTGCTCCTTTAGCACTCTTGTTGCCTGTGTAGCCAATTTCCTATATTAAATTGTTTCCACTGGATTCTCTGGTGTGAATTTTTGCTTTCCTGCATAGGTTCTCACTGATATATTCCCCTGTTAAATTACTGTCACTTACCCAAGTGATGACTGCAGGAGGATAATTTAAAAAAGAAAAAAGACATTGCCTTCTAAATTTGGAAATCTGAAAACTGAGTGGATATGTGCTTTAATGATGGCTGGGAATTCCAGAGCTGCTACCCAGGGCCAAGATCTAATCTGAGCATGGTGAAAGCAATAATAGCAATCTGGAACATCCAGGCTCATGAAGCACATCACCATTCCCTGGATTCTTGTGGATGCCAGTGGCATGAAAAAGATGCAAGTGTTTCCATTTACTCTTTAATTTTTAAATTTATTTGGGGGGGGGGCGGTGCTAGGGAATAAACCCACAGGCACTTTTATACTGAGATACATCCCCAGTCCTTTTTATTTTGAAACAGATTTTCAGTAAATTGAGGGTCTTCTAAATTCCCAAAGATGACTTTGAACTTGAGTTCCTCCTGCCTCAGCCTCTTGAGTGGCTGGAATTACAGGTGCATGCTACTGCACCCAGCACTTTCTACTCTTGGGCCTTCTAATGTCTGATTTTTGCTCTTTAAAACTATTATCAGAGGGCTGAGGATGTAGTTGAGGGGCAGAGTACTTGCCTAGCATGTGTAAGTCCCTGGGTTTGATCCCCAGTAATGCCAAAAAATAAATGAGTTTTACAAGTGTCTACAATGATCTATTTTTATTCATTTTAAGCATTTCATCCTGTTTGGAGTGCTCCTCTACATTTGACTATTGATACCTGCCCTCTCTACCTGAAATTTCAGATGATCTCACCCTTCCTTGTTGGCCTTAAGGAATAAGATTCAGTTAGAGCCAAATAAAAGCATGTTCATTTTGATAATGATCTCAACCCAATTGATTGTGATGGTGATCACAGTCTCCCTGGTCATATCCACTTTTAATACTTAGAGCTACTCAGTTCTCCTAAGTTTAAAATTATAGGAATTCTCTATATCCTTAAGCCCACTTTTTGTATGATAAGTTGCTACTATAGATTTATTGTTATATATCTGGCCTATCTTATGCTTCCTGGACAGAATAGGGATTTGTTTTAACCTACTCTAACAGTCTGTCTCTTCAGTATAAGTTAACATATATTGCAATTACTGGTTAAATATTTGGATTTATTCCTACCATTTTACATTGTTCTCTATTTGAAGAGAGGTTTTCCCCCTCCTTTCATTTTTTTTTTAATGTGTGAGCACTTTATTTTTGAGTATGCCCCCAGGCACCAAATAGTAAAACAGAGGACAGAGAACCAGAATAAAGGTAGGCAGAATTCACTACCACTGAGGAACTGGCTGCTCCATCCTGTGAGACTCACAGAATGCATCTCAAGACTATCTGCTCTGAAGAAACAACAGAACACATATCCATTGGCTTCTACCCCCCTCAGCCCAAAGTCTAGCTGCAACCCAAGAGCATTGAGAGCATTGTTATGTTTGGTCACTGTCTTCTGCACAAAGTTTTTTCCAAACTCCAAGCCAAACTCTCCCTTTGCTGGAGTCCAAAGTATCAAGGGCCATCTCTTCAAACAACCATCTCTGGTATTTTACTGATAAAGATATGCTTCCTAACTGGATCAGGTTCACTTGATTCCATTCACTTTATATATTCTATTAAGAGTTGCCAAATAAGGTGTCTGAATATGAATCAGATAATTTTAGTATGAAAATGCTGCATATAATATTTGGAACACACCTACCTGGTAAAAACAAACCTATCTATAGAAAAAAATTATTTGTATGCTGTTTTAAGTTCAAGCCGTTTACAAGGTACATTACCCATATATACTAACCTAATAAATTCCACTTGTCTATTATATGGTTTACTTTTAATCAAATTCTTGTCTTTACAATAAAACACCAATCTCTAGCTTGTTATACTAAGCACATCCTAATTCAACTTCAACTTCATTCCCCAATGTTGTTTCTTACCAGCTACTCTCTACGGTTTTGTTAGTTGATGTGTGTGCTATAACACTGCTCTTATGCTCCCACACACTGTTCCCCCAAGCCTACAATTTTCCTGTGCTAACTATGCAATGTCCCCCTAGATTTAGCATCCCTGTCAATTCTATTTTCCATTCATGAATCCCTCTCAAAAATCAATTCCACCAAATCTCACATCACCTAAAATGTATTTAGAGTCAGAACATTAAAATCAGATTCTGCAGTATTTGCTGGATATATTGTTCCTGAGTTTTTAGCCACAAAAACAGAAATTATGCTTAAGTCCCATTACTGACATTTCCTGGAAAAAAAAAAAAAGCATACTTCCTTCTTTAACTCACAGCCACCCTGAATTTTTCACCATTGGAATCATGAAACAGATTGTTATCCTTGGACTTCCATCAACTTAACTTTTTTCTCTCACATGGCTATGCACCCACGATATAAAATTCTCTGCAGGATGAGTGTCATAATGAGGGCAGTAGCAGTGGGAGGATAGGTTGGAATTAAGTTCTGCTTGTCTTTCTCCTGACACTGCATTGGAAAAAATATTACTAGACATCATAAACAGGTCACAGGGGCCACCACAGACAATATAAAACTGTAACACACTCTTGAGGTAAGTAATCATCTCCTCCTGAAAAAAGAAAATAAGCCAGCCACCTTTAAGTATTTGTTCATCACTTACTACTTATCTAAAACCTTAAGATGGGTATGTCACATTTCAATATCCTGCATTCCAATTCCACTGTCTCCAAGCAAAAGCCTGACCAGAGCTTTGCATAGAAGGGCAGTGGAAGCAAACAGTGGTTTTATAGTAGTTTGACTCTGACCCTCTCCTCCTGTCTCATTTAAGCTCACAGGAAGACAATGTGTTAGTGTGGCTCAGTGGTACAGCATTTGCCTACCCAGTGCAAGACCCTGGGCCTCTCTCCCCAGAACCACAGGGGAAAATTCATAGGAAGGAATGCAGAATAGAACTTGGGTTTTGGCCCTTCCCAATAATACTTAAGTAGGAAAATAGGTACCTGCAGAGGAACATGACTAGGTGAAGTAAATACAAATAATACAGCTAAGATGATAACTTTAAAAAAATTAAAGAAACCAGATAATACAGGTTGACTATCCCTTATCTGAAATGCTTGGAACTGTGTTTTGGATTTCAATTTTTTTTCATATTTTAGAATATTTTTATATACATAATGATATGATGAGATCCAAATTCATTTATGTTTCATTAATACTTTAGACAGACTGAAGTTAAAATTATAGGATATTTTTAATTTTATGCACAAAACAAGGTTTCACAGTGTAGAATATTCTATTTGTAGCATCATGTAAGTGCTCAAAAAGTTTTTAAGAATTTTGGATTTCAGGTTCTCAGATTAGGGATATACCTATTATCAGAGGCATATACCATCTGAAATAGAATTGAACTGATAACTTATTTTAAGTATGCCTATTAAATATGTTCAGATGATAAGGAAGAAACTACCTGAAGCAATATTGTTAAAATACCACATTAATCCAAGTTATCTATAGGTTCGATGCAATCCCTATGGAAATTCCAGTGGAATTTTTTCTTAACAGAAATAGAAAAAATTCTCAAATTCATTTGGAACCACAAAAGATCCCAGACAACCAAAAGCAAATCTTGAACAAGGCCAAATAGAGGCATTGATCTTTGATTTCAAGATATACTACAAAGCTACAGTAATTAAAAGATTGAAGGTATTGGTACAAAAAACGTACATAGATCAGTGGAACCAAACAAGAGCCCACCAGTAAACCCACCTATATAGAGTCAACTGATCTTCAATAGGGTGCCAAGAATACATAATGGAAAAGGATACTCCAGTCAACAAATGGTGCTAGGAAAACTGGCCATTTACATCTTAAAGAATGAAATTGGACCCTTATCTTACAGAATACACACACATACACAATTTAAAATGTATTAAAGACCTAACCAGGAGCTGGGATTATGGTACAGTGGTAGCGTGTTCGCCTAGCACGCATAAGGCACTGGGTTCGATCCTCAGCACCACATAAAAATAAAGATATTCTGTCACCTACAACTAAAAAATAAACATTTAAAAAAAAAAAAAGACCTAACCATAAGAAATATTTGTAAATTGCATATCTTATGGAAGTTAATTTCCAAGAAATAAAGAACTCTCAAAACTCAACAGGAAATAATAAAATTCGTCCATGTATAATTTGGCAAAGGGGCCAAGTATGTAAATTGTGATAGAATATGTGCTCAGCACGTATGAGGCCCTGGGTTCAATCCCCATCATTATCAAATAAAGAAATTAAGCAATTTTCCCAAGATATGTAAATGGCCAATAGGTGTATAAAAGATGTTCAACATCAATAATCAGAAATGTCACTCAAAACCACAAGACATGCTAAGTTATACACCTTAGTATGTGAATGCCAGAGAAAGAACAAGTGTTGGCCAGGAAGTGGAGCACTGGAACCCTTCTATAGCACTGTTAAGAGTGTAAAATGGTGCAGCCTTCATGAAAATTGTATGGGGGGACTCAAAAAAATTAAAAATATTACTGTTACATGATCTAGCAAGCAAACACTGGGCATACATTAAGAATTGAAATCAGGATCCCAAAGCAATATCTGCATTCCCATTCATTGCATTATTCACAAAAACAGATAAATTGTTCACTGATAGATGAATGCATAAAGAAAATGTGGTGTGTATATAAACTTAGAGTTCTCCAATGCAACAGAATCAACATGAATATGAAGAGATGATTATGATATTTGGCTCAGTCAATTATGGAGGCCAAAAAGTCCCAAGTTACTTTCTGTTCAAGCTGGATAACCAGGAAAGTTGATGCTGTAATTCAGTCTAAAGTCCTGAGAAGTAGGGTGGGAAAAGGAGGCACAGCACTGGAGTAAGTCCTAGAGTCTCAAGGACCCTGAATCAGCAGTTCCAGTGTCTGAGAGCAGGAAAATATGGATGTCCCAACTTAAGAGAGTCGACCCTTCCTCCTCCTCTTGTTCCATCTAGGTCTTCAATGGATTACATAATTCTTGTTCACATCAGTGAGGGCAGATCTTCTTAAACTCAGTGTACTGATTCAAATGCTAATCTCTTCAGGAAATACCCTCACAGACATACTAAGCTGTCTGGGTGTCCCTTAACCCAGACAAATTGACATCAAATTAACCATCACATACATGATGTAATATTCCATCTAGAAAAAAAGCTATGCCATATGTGACAGCATGGATAAGCATATGCTAAGTGACATAAGCTAGTCAGAAAAGAATACTTCATGATATCACTTATAACCTCTCTAAAATAGTCAAACTCAGACAGTAGAGCAGTGATTGCAAGGGTTTAGGGAAAGGAAAAATGAAAAGGTGCTATTCAAAGGATGTAACAAGTTCTGGAGATTTTCTGTATAACATTGTGCCTATAATTAACAATACTACCTTGTGCATTTCGAATTTTTACAATAGGGTACATCTTGTGTTAAGTATTCTTACCAATTTTTTAAAGGGTTTTTAAAGGAGCAGTGGCATAGCTCAGTGGTAGAGTACTTGCCTAGTATGTGGGAGGCCATGGTTTCAATCCCCAGTATTGGAAAAAAAAAAATAGATGACATTTTAAAAATCAGGATATTTGGAATATACAACAGCAAAAGCTGAATAAATACAAGTTGGAGTTTGGGGTAGGAGGAGAGGGAATTGGGAAAATGTTGGTGAAGGACATCAAACTTTTGTTAGGAAGAATGAGTTCAAGAAATTTGTACATGTGATTGCAGTTAGTTACCATGTATTGTATACTTGAAAATTGCTAAGAGTAATTTTAAACGTTCTCACCACAAAAAGACATATGTACTACTACATATGTTAGTTTGATTTAGCCATACCACAGTGTGCATATATATTATATTGTGTGCAGTAAAAACACAATTTGTTTACTAAAAATATTAAAAAAGAGCCAAGCATGGTGGCACATGCCTGTAATCCCAGTGGCTCCAGAGGCTGAGACAGGAGGATTACAAGTTCAAAGCCAGCCTCAGCAACTTAGCAAGGCTCTAACTGAGCAAGGGCCTGTCCCTAAATAAAGTATTAAAAGGGTTGGAGATGACAATGGTTAAGCCACCACCCACCCTGTTCAATCCCTGATGCAAAAAAAATAGAATCTCTAAATTCCAATAATCTGGAAAACATTTTTAAAATAATCATTTTCCATATCCATGAAAACAAAGTACCTAGGCTTTAGCAAAAGAAATAAAGTCCTCTGTGGAATTAATTTTGAATCAGATATAGAAAATGTCTAATAAATATAAATAAATGGAGAATATCTCAGGTGAGAGGAAAGGAATTATTATGAAATACTATATCCCCAGAATAATGAATTTAATGTAACCCTAATTTAAACTCATTAACTTTAAAATGTATATGAAAATAGAGGTATGTAAATAAACTTAACCTCAAAAGGAACTAAGAAAATAATACCACAAAGATATACTAAAACTAGCATCAAAACAGACAAAAGAACTAATGGAAGAGAGTGAAGAGCACAGAGATGGGCTCATTTATACATGGGAACTTCATGTATAATAAAAACAGCACCAGAAATCAATGGTGAAAGAATGGTAATTTAGATAAAGCTAGGGAAAAACCAGCTCACTGAATTTTAAAAAACTGAATTCCTACTTAACTCCAGATATAGAGGGTGGGCTCCAAACAGTACACTTAAACATGAAAGGTAAACCATGAAGTCAATAAAATTATGGAAGGATATTCTCAGGCATAAGAGAAGAAGGATTTCTTAAAACAGGAGCACAAACCACAATGAAAAAAGCAAGCCACTATGAATTTGTATCAAAATTAATTTCTATACTAAAAACACTTTGGAAAGAGTGAAACAGATGATGATTTTAAGAAGACATTAGCAATATCCAAAATAACCATGTTATAACATGAAATAATCTTCCTATAAATCACTAAGAAGCCCCAATGGCAAAGAATATCAATAATTTACAGAAATGAGCAAAGTTAAACAATTTTAAAGAGCGAACCCAAAAGCTAATAAACATATGAAAAAATGGTCATATTCATTAGTAATCAGAAAATGTGCATGAAAATAATGCGATATTGTTCTAGGTCTAATATACTGGGAAGAAAATTGCTGGGTCACATCAAGTGTTCGTCATATCTGTAGGATACCCACTAGAATGCCCACGGCAACCTAGCAGTACTCAATGAAGTACTGATATAATCTGACCTCAAAATTCCACACCTGAGCACACATCCCTAAGAAATTCTCACACAAGTCCATCAGAGGATGCGCATAAAGATGTCTATTGCAATTCTGTTTTGGCAGGATAGAGATGAAGACAAGCCAGGCATCCCACCCCCATCTCCTGGGCAATTGGATATACAACATGTAAAACAATCATAGGAACCATGCACTAGTTAGAAGTAATAGGATAGATGTACCCACAATCACAGGGTTAGATCACCAAAAATAGTATTAAGTCAAGATACAAGCAAAATGCTATACATTAGTGCATAAGATATCTGAAAATTGCTTCAAAATATGAGTAAAGGTGAGTGGGAAATTGAAATAAATTATAGACAAAATAACTTGGGCCATGAGTTGATTACATGAGTTGAAGTTAGTAATAAGTTTGAGAAAAAGTTTCTCAATCTTCTCTACTTTCACATGCAAATTTTTGCATAATGTTTTGAAATGTGTACAAGACATAAATTTTACAAAAAAGATAGTATACATAAAACACACTAGAATGGTTGCCCAAGAGTGGGAGAGAGAGTTGGGAAAGGAAAAATAGAAGAGGCCTATTTGGGCCAATGATAGCACACCAGTTAATATAACTGATTTATTTAATTTGGCAGCTGGGCTCCAAAGCCAATACTGACTATTCAAAGAATTAGGTGGGGCTATGCAACAGTGAGGAATATAAGCAACATTAAGAGGTGTAAGCATCCATAAAAACCAAACAAATTTTCACTTCAGAGAAGTTTGTGGTAGTGAGAAGCAATTTTCATTGTATATTACATTAATTGGTAGTTATTGCTTTCATTTGTCAAAACAAATTAAGTTGAAACTTAATGTTCCTTAATTTAAAAAAAAAAAAAAATCAATTCAGTACCATGACCTTCCCTAAACAAGACTATTTCCAAAGTGTCTCCTGTGACACACATTTCACAATTCATTTACTATTACTATTTAATTATTTACTTATTTTTTTCCAACTAACTTATTTTTCCATGCACCATAATTTTCATACCATAACATTTGCTAAGTCACATCCTGTATATTTTAATTTCTTTCATCTGTCTAATTGCTCTGGCTAGTGTTTTAAGGACTATGTTGAATAGCAGTGGTGAGAGGGCTTCCCTGTCCAGTTATTTTCAGAGGAAATGATTCCAGTTTTTCTCCATTTAGGATGATGCTGGCCTTGGGTTTAGCATAGTTTTTACAAAGTTAAGGAATGTTCCTACTATCCCAAGTTTTTCTAGTGTTTTGAGCATAAAAGGGTGTTGTATTTTGTCAAATGCCTTCTCTGCACCGATTGACAAAATCATGAGATTCTTAAAGTCTATTGACGTGATGCATTATGTTGATTTCCATATGTTGAACCAAGCTTGCATCCCTGGGATGAACCCCACTTAATCATGGTGCACTTTTTGATGTTTTTGTAGTCAGTTTGCCAGAATATTGAGAATTTTTGCATCTATATTCATCAGGGATATTGGTCTGAAGTTTTCTTTGATGTGTCTGTCTGGTTTTGGAATCAGGGTGATACTTGCCTCAGATTGAGTTTGGAAGGGTTCCCTCCTTTTCTATTTCATGAAATAGTTTGAGGAGAATTGGTATTTTCTTCTTTGAAGGTCTTGTAGAACTCAGCTGAGAATCCATCTGGACCTGGGCTTTTCTTCATTGGAAGGCTCTTGGTGGCATCTTCTATTTCCTTACTTGAAATTGATCTGTTTATGTCCGTCCTCTTGGTTCAATTTGGGTAGGTCATGTGCCTCTAGAAATTTGTCAGTGTCTTCGGGGTTTTCTATTTTACTGGAGTATAAATTTTCAAAATAGTTTCTAATTATCCTCTGTATTTCAGTAGTGTCTGTCATGATATTTCCTTTTTCATCTCAAATTTTAGTAATTTGGGTTTTCTCCCTTTTTTTCGTTAGGGTGGCTAAGGGTTTGTCAATTTTGTTTATTCTTTCAAAGAACCAGCTTTTTGTTTTGTCAATTTTTTGATTTGTTTGTGTTTCAATTTCATTGATTTCAGCCCTAATTTTGATTATTTCCTGTCTTCTTTGGGTGTTAATTTGTTCTTCCTTTTCTAAGGCTTTGAGACAGTCAATTCATTTATTTGTTGACTTTTACTTCTAATGAATGAGTTCAGTGCTATGAACTTT
>PVHX01022961.1:0-26660 GCA_004024805.1 Geosciurus inauris
AATAAATAATACTACAAAGGAGATTGTTACCAACAAAGCTGTTTTTACAGGCCAGTGTTTGTTAACTGTAGGCATGCACTTCATTGATCTAGTTGCAAACAATTTCTGAGAAAAATTATTTGTGTATCGATAGACACCTGGCTTAAAGGCTGATAGGAGCAATTGACCCTACTCTCCTTGGGATTGGTCAAACCATTTTTGAATACCTAGCTACAATTCTCATCTCTCATTTTGAGGGGAAAAGCAGTTTGTTCACACTAAAAACTAAGATAGATCTAGAGTTATAGCACAGTGGTAGAGCACCTGTCTAGTATGCACAAGGCCCTGGGTTCAATCCCAAGCGCCACACACACACACACAAAGATATATTTAAAATTGCTAAAATTCCCTTAAGAAACAGCTAGAACACTCAGAAGGGGTAACTGAAGAGAGTTTAAAAGAGGGCAGTATTAAGTGAACTTCAAGGGAAGTGAAGCATCCTAAGGGAGGTACTCCTAGACCTGAAGGGACAGAGACAGAAATGACCAAAGTCCTATGAGTCTGAGACTGAAAGAACCAGCCACTGCTAATGTGTGCTGTGTCATGGCACAAAAAGAGCTAGAAGAACAAATGCTACTGATAACAGAGTTCTAGCCAGCCGAACTAGAAACCAAAGAGCAAGCAAACTCTCTGAGCATAGGTCATATCAGTTCCCAGGGCCCAAAGTAGATTAGAGAGGATAGAGGATGGGTTTGAGGCACCAGTAGAAAATACCCAGCACAGAATCAAAAGCTGTCTGTTGGCTGGACATGAAAGCTATCTTTTGTTATTTGTGGTTCATATGGTCATATCACAAATTTATTTAGATGTAAGATCTCTAAGTGCCTCTCTTCCATCAGTCTTTAATCCCACCCAGACTCCTAATGGTACCTTGGTTAAAACTCTTTGGGTAGAAGATTTCACAGCTTAAATGAAGCGTTTTTAACTCCTCAGTGACCATGACCTCATCTACATTTCCAATTTTTATTTCTCATTACTTCTTTGTACCTAACCAGAGATTCTGGTGAGCTGGATCTTCACCGTTCCCTAGGTTCCTGTGCTCTTGACACTCAAAATTCATCTCCCCATTTGAGATTCTTTCAGAATTCTACCTTATCTCCAGAGCCTGTCCTGATTTTCTATGCTGGTTGTGATCTTCCACTTTACATAACCCTATGATTTAACAATTTTTGAAGAATTTACCATAAAAACATACTTGTTTTAACTCCATACTCAATTCTAAGCAACTTAAACGCATAGAAATTGTCTCTCACCCTTGTACCCCTGTCCCTGGTTTGATATCTTCTACAACATAGATAGCTATGAAAACCTTCCTGATTTGTGTCAAATTTATTGAATACCAAGTTGACAAAGTTTCTTTAGCTTTCTCCTAAGAGAAAAATTCAAAAGATTTAGTAGAATAATGTTTACCAGAATCTGGGGAAAGTAGGGAGGAGGGATGATCAATGATTTGATGAAGAAAGGTTGATCAATGAGTACTAAGTTAGAGTTAGATAGGAGAAATAAGTTCTGGTGTTCTATTGCACAGTAGGGTGACTATAAATAATGGTAATGCACTATATATTTCAAAAATGCTAGAATAAAGGATTTGGAATGTTTTCACCTCAAAGAAATGATAAATGTTTAAGGAGATAGATATTTTTATGCTGATTTGAACATTATACAATGTATATAGGTATTGATACCTCACATGGCACCCTACAAATATGTACAAATTTTCATGTGTCAACTTAAAAAATTAACTTTAAAAAATAAAAAAATGCACAGAGTTACAAGGAGCAATTTTTGGCTGAGGATAAGATTTTATAAGGCCAATCCAGTGGCTTTACCTCCAATTCCTGCTAAATTATATAATATTTACTATTTATTGAGCAAAATTATTCAATATCACAACCAAAAAAATAGCCAACCAGTTACATTAGTTATCATGGGAATTGTTGTGTAGCTCAGAATTTCCCATTAACTTTACTTAAAAATAGCAGGTGGGGTGAGTTCAAGAGGATATAACGGATTTACCCAACCATTATTATTTTTCCAGAAAAATCTGTGTTCAGAAAAGAAGAAAGAAACTTTCACAGAACCAGGTCCTGTCTCCATGTGCCAGGATTTATTATCAGATTCTGTCCCACTAGATCATCTGTGATTTTTGGCAGGCAAGTGTTATACTGAAGTCTTTTCAATTACAATGACTAAAGGAAATTTTTTTTTGTAAGATTTAATATGCATAGCAGCTTTTTTAATGGTTTTTTATATGTGTTCAGGCAGCTCAGATACTGCCTTCATAGCAAAAATTCCAGACTCTATTGAATATATTCCATGCATCTTTTTAATGACCTTATTAGACAAATCAATCTTTTGGCAAAGTTGGGGTAAAAAAAAATGTATAATCTCACAATACATTTTGATTTGTGATGTCCAGTGTTCCAACAATACAAAATACGCACTTTTAGAACTGCCAAGCTATTGCAATGAGAGAAGGTGTATAGAAAAGGAAAATCAATATGTCTATCTTGACTTCAGGGTTTATAAGCTAGTTTCAAAATCTAATACTATAATCAGAACCCTGAATATCATGGTCAATGATACCTTAACAGTTTATAACTAGAACACATAGAGACGGGGGAAATCATAGTCTTGAGTTAGAATAGAGTTGAGTTCCAGGTTTGTTTTACTTACTGTGCATTTTCCAAATAGTTACCTAATCAGAGCTTCAGAGTTGTCTTCTGGGAAAAAAACACTTACCTTACAAGGGCATTTAGATGAGTTATGGGTAAATGATGTATGTGAAAGACAATCTAATAAACCTTAAATCATTGTACAGGTTTATTCACTTCACAGGCATTTATTGGAAGCCCACTGTATGCCAAGGACTACCTCAGCACTACTGAGGATAAGAAAATTTTAAAGCTACAGAGTTTTCTTTCCAAGAGATCAGCTGAGCATGCTCCTATGGGCTTCCACTGGTAGTGCCTGGGGTAGTGAGAGGAACCAAGGAAGAAGAGCGGAACCTGCACTTTCTTGGCACGCAGGACATGTAGTTTACAGAAGGCTGGAGAGAAAGAAGATATTTTTCAAACAAAGGAATGTTTCCTATGGGTGGAAAGTCTGGTATTTTTTAAATGCAGGTTCTACCTGGAAGAAGGAGAAGAAATTATACCTACCTCCATATCCCAGATTATTGAATTCAGCCAATGTAAAGTAAAATAATTGAACATTCATTCAGTTAAATCAATAGTAACACTTTAAGACCAAATCACATGAAGCAGAAGAATCCACTGACTACTAATATTTGGTGAGGTCCCTGGTTTTTAAGGCAAAAGGAATTCATCTCAGAAATGTAGGGGAATATTAAGAAATTAGACCAAAGGGAGATTTAGAGGACATCTGTGGCTCAGCGCACCTCAGTGGGCAGCGGAACTTCATCTCACCTGCCACCTCCCATCAGTAGGTAGCAGCTGCCTGGAGCATCTCCTCAGGAAGAATGCAAAGGCTTTGTCTGAGCTCAGTGGGAGAGGTGTCATGATAAAATATTGATGGTAGCCTTGGGCACTGGATTGCAGAGTAGTCACTCAAGCCTTCTCTTTGCCAGTCTTTCTTATACCTGCACCAACTCCCTCCTAAGTCCTGAACACTGAGAAGTGAGGTTCAGAATAATGGCTCTAAGGACTTTCACAGACTGCTTCAGTAGATTAGATTCAATACAGCAAGAAAGCCCACATAGCATCATCATATTCATTGAAACAAAAAGAGTTTTGGCTTTTCTTTGATCAAAGCAAAGGACTGCTTTCTTTAGAACCTCCTAGTAGTCCTGCAAAAACAGGTTTTTCATTTAAATGGATGACTATCTGCCCACACGGATGGATGATAGTTCTTGACCTTGAATGGCTTACTGTGTACTGGGAGAAAAAAAAGTATGTAAACAAATAATAACAAAGCAAACCATCTATTCTATAACAACATTTTTCAGAAGATTTGTTTCCTTTATTTTTCTTAGGTTAATTTGAAGGGTAGTGGCACAGAAAAGAAACATCAGATTCATTTCCTTATTTCTAGACAGGAGCTATGTGAAAATGTGATTTCTAATGAGTCCCAAAACAGTTGAGCGTTAATAAGCAAGATCCTCTCCATATTCTTCTGTTCCAATCCTTAATGTCTTTTCAGGGAAAGGCCCTCTCTTACTGTTTTGCCAGACTATCTTTAAATTCCTAGATACTGTAATCTACAGAAAGAAAAATAATCAAATAATTCACTATCCACATGTGAACTCCTCAGAGAAAATCTTTACGAAAAATTACCATAAGAACCAACAGGGAGCTGGGCGTGGTGGCTCACGATTGTAATCCCAGCACTTTGGGAAGCTGAGACAGGAGAATCGCGAGTTCAAAGCCAACCTCAGCAACAGCGAGGTGCTAAGCAACTCAGTGAGACCCTGTCTCTACATAAAACACAAAATAGGGCTGGGGATGTGGCTCAGTGGTCTAGTACCCCTGAGTTCAATCCCCAGTACCAAAAAAAAAAAAAAGAACCAACAGGGTATGTACAAATAGAGGGGACCCAGTTTAAGGAGGAATGTTTCCAAATATGTTCATTTTCCCCTGTCATAATTTTGGAGAAAAAATTACCAAGGACACAAAACACAAACGCTGTGAACAGGTGTGTTTTTTGATTCAGGATGATCAATGTGTCTCCGGAGAGCTGGGGTTGTTCAAGAGGATATAAGACAAGCAGGAGATGAAGGACAGATAGAAACGGACAAGAAACCAACCTGGCTGCCCTAGCCGCAGCCACCCAGCCACTCTCTCTAGTGGCTCAAGGCTGGCTGTGACCAAGCAACAAGCAAGAGGACACTATCCTCAGCTGCCTCTGATATTCCCAGGACAAACAGGGTCTGTAGATTCTAGGCCTCTAGCTGAGACCAGCAAGAAGAACCTGCTGCAGAGAAGGCTTATTTCATGCGGAGAATAGAGAAGGGACCAGTTGGCATCACCTTAGTCCTCAGAGGATTCTCTGGAAAGTAAATGAAAAACCACATTTCCAAGACTTGAGAAAGTTTCCTAACCTTCAAGGATAGAAAAGTCAAATTCTCTGAGAAACACCTCACTAACTGTTACCATGAGAAACAAAAAGTAAATGTGATACGTGGCCACTTGTTCATGAACATCCACTGCCAATCATTTTGCTGGGAGTTTTAAATGTACTATGTTCCATGTATGTAAATAGCACTACTACACTAGTTTTTTTGTGAAAAGGTAAAGAGAGACTAAGTCACTTGTGCAACTCACATAGTCAACAATTGACTGGGGAATCTGAAAACCAATTGTGAATGACACCAGTGATCCTTCTCCATGTTGAGGCAAAATAGAACATAAAAGAAAAACCTCTGAGGGATAAAAAAAAAAAAAAAGGAAATTTTAATCAG
Source organism: Geosciurus inauris (assembly GCA_004024805.1). Classification (NCBI taxonomy): domain Eukaryota; kingdom Metazoa; phylum Chordata; class Mammalia; order Rodentia; family Sciuridae; genus Geosciurus; species Geosciurus inauris. The sequence continues at coordinate 5,459 of PVHX01022961.1, forward strand.
TTCTTCTAGAGAATGTTTCAGGATATTATTCTTTAGTATAAGGCATATTCTGCTATTATCTAGTGGATTATTCCATAGATGTCAGTTAGACATAGTTGGTTTATGATGTTTTACTAAAATTTCTGTCTTAGTCTGCTTCATATCACTAATAATACAGTAACTGAGAATGGGTACCTTATAAAGAAAATAGGTTTGTTTAGCTGACAGTCCTGGAGGTCCAGAAGCATGATGTAAGCAGGTTTTGGTGGGACCTTGTGGGTCACATGTTAGGATTGTGTGTGTGAGAGAGAGAGGCCATATGGTGAGAGAAAATGCAAGGTAGTGAACTGAGAACTCAATCTTACTTTTTAACAACCTGCCCTAATGGTAACCAGTCCAGTCTCATGAGATCTAATTTTCCCTCTTTCCACATATTTTATTGATGCATTATAGTTGTGCATAATGATGGGATTTGTTGTTATGTATTTGTACATGCACACAATACAACAATATAATTTGACTAATATCACTCCCCAGCACTTCTGCCCTCCCTGTCCTTACTCCTGATATCCCTTTGATTTTCATGAGATTTCCCCACCCTCAACTTTCTTTTCTTTTTTTCTCTCTAGCTTCAACAATAGGAACCTTGACCTTCTAATATTGGTTTATTTCACTTAACATAATGGTCTCAAGTTTCATCCATTTTCCTGCAAATAACAATTTCATTTTTCTTTATGGCTGTCTAAAACTCCATTCACAAGCAATTTCCATTGCCTGTTTTATTATTTGGTTTTCCTTGTGTATGGGTCACATGTTCCTTTTACATTGTATGTCTTATCATTTTGTTTAAAACAGTACATTTTAAGTAATATATTTTAATAACTCTGGATACTGATTCCTCATCCTCAATCCAGAGCATGTTTTTTTTTATTTTTTTTGTTGTTACCGTTTTTTGACTTTGGAGGTTATCTTAGCAAAATCTATACAGTTCCTTCACAGTGTGAAGCCTTCAGCATTGCTCTTCAGATGGCACAGGATTATCCTGGGATAAGAGGGGTTTTAGCAGGGTTCTCTTTGACTATCTTTTTCCCTGACATCTCTGAAACTGTACCTTCATTTGGTACTACATCCTGTTTTTGGATTCTACTGAACACCAGCTCATTGCTCTATTGTTTTTGACAATTCCCAGAGCACTAATGTCTGACTCAGTTAAACTTGAGAAGAGATAGTATGTGAGATTTGTTCTGACAAGTAGGTTCATATTAGCGCTCTCTTTTCCTGTTTTTCTTAGTTACATAGATGATCTATGCATCAGCTTTTTTATTTTTTTGAGAGTACACTTAGGTTTGAACTTCTCCACACACTCCATATGAAGTAAATTCCTTTAAAAGAACTTTGAAGCTCTCTATTGGTGTGGGATGCATCTATTCCTGGGAAAACTCCCTGAGCCTACTCTGGATGCTGGGTGGAGCAGTAGCCTCTAGTCTTCTCAGCTTGTCTAACTCAGTGTGGAACCTGTCCTATAAGAGAGCTGTGGTGAAGGCAGTCATGGCCTCATGTCTATCTGCCATATGACCCTCCATCCCATAGCAAGGGATTGGAGAAAGGAAGGGATCCCCTGACCTGTCAGCACACTCACCAAAAATTTAACCTGTTCAATTTAGAGTTGGAGGGGCTAAGAAATGTTCGTGATTGCTCTTCTCAATGAGATAGGAAAGATCTTATTGGGAATTGAAAGGAAAGGAAGTCTTATGTTTTGGCCACATCCATTCAGTCAAGGTGACTTGAGATAGTTCATGATTCTAATGCCAGATTCACTATGTAGTCAAGCTTCAGTAGATTTTCTTGAATGAAATGGTTTTTCATGTGCTACATGCCTATATAGGATGATTTACAGAAACAATTTTTTTTTTTATAATTTTCACCAGGTTGGCTTGTTTCACTGGGGAATAAGTCTACAAAGTTCTTTATGTTGTCATCTCAAAGGTAGACTCTTTCCTCCTATATCTTTAATAACCTTATTTACCTTTAGATAAATTCCCTTTTTGTTCTTAATTTAAGTTATCATTCATTTTTCATTCTTTGGTATGATCAGATTGACAAAATTTTGATCATTGCATTGGTTATTTCTAAGAAAATATTTTTTTGACTAAGCATCTATACTTTTTTATTTTATTAATTTCAGCATTCATCTCTAAGAATTTCTCTCAGTTTGTGTCTATATCAATATTTTTCCTCTAAATTCTTTTGATTTATTTTGTTATCCTGTTTCTGGCTTCTCAATTTTCAATCTTAGCTCATTGATTTTCAATCTTTCTTGTTTTCCAATAAATTAATTAAAAACTATAAATATTTTCTGAATAATACTTTGGCTTGATTCCATAGGCTTTTTTTTTATACATGGGTTTTTGTTCCCCTTTCATATTCAGCAATTCATAAATGCCATCTTAATTTTTCTTTAAATAATATGATATTCAGAAGATTTTAGATTGTTTGCTTGCTGTAGCTAAATTGGAAGTATTCTTGTTTATTTTAAATTTGATGCAATTTAAATAATGATTCCATTTTATAACTTATGCTTTGCATAATTTGTTGTGATTTTATTTGTATTCTTCCACACAGATATGTTTTATAAAGTTAAGCTGCAGGCTAAAGAAGAGTAAACTTCAGTAAAACTGACTTTTCTTGGGATTAGTAACTTTGTTGGGGTAGAGTGGCTTCCCTAGAAAACAATTTCTTACCCTGTACTGTAGATGAAAACATATGTGGTCTTCAGAGCCTTTGCCTTCACAGGTATAGATCAAAACAAGTTCTGTCTGGGCACATCCTTTGTGTTACTCTTCCATCTCTCATATATCTTTTATACAAAAGTAGCACAAAATTGATTAAGAAAACAGTGTCTTATTTTGCTCCCTGAGATAGGTCCATTATTCCTGTGAAAAGTGAGACTTATCAAAGAAAGATAAAATTTCTAATTGTCTTTCGCACAGATTATAAGAATGTATTCATAGCTGGGCATGGTAGTGCCCACTTATAATCCCAGCAGCTCTGGAGGCTGAGGCAGGAGGATCACAAGGTTAAAGCCAGCCTCAGCTACTTAGCGAGGCCCTAAGTTACTTAAGCGAGACCTTGTCTCAAATAAAAACTAAAAAGGGCTGGGGATGTGGCTCAGTGGTTAAATGCCCCTGGGTTCAATCCTCAGTACCAAAAAATAAATAAAGAAAAATAGAATGAAATTACAAAACATTAAGCAAAATGGCTAGGCATGTACAATCTAAAGATTTGGGATAGAGTATCTATAGTTAAGTGTAAGGGGTAAACTCAGCCTTGGCGTTGTGCCACATATGTAAAAGCAAGGCTCAAAAAACATTCCATAAAGAAAAAAGCAGGGGAGAAAGAGAGAGAATAGAGAAAGGAGGAGAATATTAGTTACTAAAATAAAACTTGGAGCCTATGTTTAGGCAGTCAAACGCTAAGTTTTCTTCCAGAAACCAGCAAGTCCTAGAAGTCGCTCTCTTAAACTAAACTATTCCTTTACTTAAAAATGATTATGATTTAGTGAGTAATGCTAGTCTCAAGTGCAAAAAAAAAAAAAAAAGGAATGGCATAAAAATTTCCAAATTAAATTCATAAGGTTAACAGATATTTACTCTGACATCCAAAAACTTGTCTCTGAATAAAGTTGCATTAGAGGAAACATGAATCCAAGCATTAAGGAATTCATGCCCAATCCAAGTTCAATAGTACACACCCATAATCAGAGTGATTTCAGAGCTGAGACAAGAGGATTGCAAGTTTGAGGCCAGCCTCAGCAATTTAGCAAGACCCTATCACAAAATAAAAAAACAAAAAGGATTGGGATATAGCTTAATGGTAAATTGCCCGAGTTCAATCCCCAATACCAAAAAAAAAAAAACCAAAAAAAAAAAAAAAACTCACTTCCCAGGGTACATTACAGTAGAACACAGTGTTTGCAAGAATTAAGAGAACTATTTATAAACGAGGATCATCTAGCTCAGATCCTAGACAGTTCAGAACTCCATTCTAAGTATCAGTACTTGAGAGTGGATAAAAGACAACACCATTCACACTGCCTACTGCCAATGGGACCTCTAGGAGGAATTAGCTTTGGCCACCCACACTTAGTCTGAAGTTTTTCAATATTCTGCCACAGCCCTCAGCATGTTAGTATCTAGTGACTGACCATCATTTGTTTGGGCTAATAAAAATAACTTGACACTCCAAGAAGAGTGAACTCTTTTATATTTTAACATAGAATTCATGTATTATGCATATGAATCTCTAAAGGTAGGATTTATGGGCAACAAAGCATTTCTCTTTTGGTCCCAAGTCAGTTCAGAAGTAACTCTGCGTAAACAGAAGAACTGATCTGCTTGCTTCTTGCAGTTGAATTGCGCATTTGCTGTCTTAATAGCGATTAATTCAACAGGCCTATCTCCAGCAGACATGTCACTAACAAGATGCAGCATCACTGATTCCCAGGCTGAGCAGCTCCATTTGCCATGCATAAACCATCTACAAAGTAAAGTACTGAAATGCATTGATCATGCAACAGGAACAGAGAGAAACACTTAGCATGCAGATTAGGCCCATCTGCTTTTTCATCTGCAGCGAAGCAAACCACCCAGAACTCTCCTCTCTCACTCTCTCCAAATGCCTAGAAGACATTTATCTAATCATCAATCTATAAACTAAATATTTACAAGATTAATACACTATAACTTGCATATCATTGTTACTATTAGTTTGGAATTATCAGGGTAAGATAAACTATATACCCCTGTGAATTTTAGGTAAATATCAGGAAATTCATAACCAATGCTCCCATCAGTTGTCCCTGGCACCTCTGTCAGTGCCATAACTCAGCAGAACCGTGGAGTAACTAGCATGGGATGGCCACTGTGAAGCTTCAATGATCCTATGGAGAGGAATAAGTTGTCTGGAAACTGTGAAGGTCGTGAGGGCAGACAGCTCAGGAAAACAAAAAGGAAAAAATAGGATAACTTTGGTTGAACCTTATTCTCAGAAGATAGATACATATTTCAAAAGTAAACGATAATTTGTTAAGCAGGTGAAAGACAAGTTATAGAAGGGCAAAGCTTCTAAAAGGCAGAATTTGTTCCAAGAGTTTTAGATGAATTCATATACCATAAGGCAGTATTGCATTTTTAGCACCTTTCTCAAGAGGAAAACGAAATGTAACATTTTGTAGCTCTATATCAAGGGAGTTTAGGAAGGATTGAATTACAATACATGAATTTACATGAGGAGTCGTTTTTATCAAACATGAATGCTTAAGATGAAAGAATAAGACATTTTGCACCCAAAGAGAGCTAAGATTCTTTAAAATAATCCTGCTAGAATGTGAATTTTAGGATCTGATAATTTATGAATGTTACCAGCCCCTGGCCTGTCACCTGTATCTTCTACTCCATGCCAATCTATTCAGAAGAAGGAACTACTGATTCCCAAATGTGTCTGAATTTACATTTCATCTACTCTCTCATTCCAAGTTCAGCAACATAGGCAGAAGAGGCTGCTATCTTGAAATATACTTCAAAAGCCTATGTGATTTTCACAGAAGGACTTCAGAAGTAATGTTGCTTTAAGGGCCGTGCCACCCACATTCTGCCTCACGAGTTTATACATAGTCTGGAATGGCATCATTTCTTTTTTTATTCTAACGTTATCTCCAGAAGATCTTTTTTTTAAAAATATTTATTTATTTTTTTAGTTGTAGGTGGACAGAATATCTTTGTTTTTATGTGGTGCTGAGGATCGTACCCAGTGCCTCACACGTGCTAGGCAAGCACGCTACCACTGCGCCACAATCCCAGCCCCAGAAGATCTTAGTTAACATATACAAATACCCTCTTTCTGAGCAGTCACATATTAAACCAGTAGTCTTCACAAAAGCAAATCATTGATCACTTCCCAAATAGCAACCTGCAAAGGAGTATACCAAGGAAAAGGTAAGTTTAGTTCAAATGGTGGAAGAAGATATTGGGAAGAAATGTCAAAAGATGGTTCTCAAACTTGGTTCATCATCATGGTCACCTGCAGGACTTGTTCAAAATACAGACTATTGTACCCCTCCCCCCATGAAGTGCTGATTCGCTAGCTTTGGAGTTGTAGTTTCACTTACTGACTTACTGGCCCAGTTTTTTGTTTGTTTGTTTGTTGCTTTTGTTTGTTTGTTTGTTTCATGACCTTCATGGTTGAGGTCCATCCTGGGAAGGTTCCAGCAAAGTTGAGCCCTAGGCAACTACTGGACAGGACCCAGACAGGGATACCCTCAGAGGACCAACTACTCCTCTTCTCTCCCTGAGAGTAGGTAAGGGTCTAAATACAAAAGGTTAATTATGAAATGAAGATCAAAACATCACCCTCATCCATGAAAGCCTGAGTACAGGGTAAATCTTGTTCCCAAGTCTACTCAGTAAAATGGAGGCTTAAGAGCATGAATGATAGGAAAACCCATCTTTTCAATGTATCAATTGCATTGTTTAGGTAATAAGGTTCAATAGAAGTTAGCTTTCCCCCAATCTCAATAATAAAATAAATCATTATTATTCCTGGGGGAGGACTGACTAAAGAGGATACAGAAAGAGGTAGGGACATCACTACTTATTGTATGAGTAGGAAAGTAGACATACATCTTCTTCTAGAAAAACATGAAGATAATGAAAAACAGATTTCTCTCTAACAAAGATCAATGGGGTTTACTTCTAGGATAAATCCTATGGACATGGCAGCAGTCCAACATTCTGATCCAAAGGGCATAAACAGAAAATTGTTGTAGGCAAGCATGACTTTGTCCTTGACTATATTCACCATGGGACAGGGATTTACACACCAAATACAAAACAAAAATAAAAACAAAATCAGAATGAAGTTGGAGGTGGTATTAGGCATGGGTTACCCAGGAGTTATAGAAAATACCCATAGCCTGTATCCCAAGTAGACTTCAAGCTCCTTCCGCACCCCTATGAGTGAGACATTATCTTGCCCATGTGGACACATCCAGCTCCGACACAGAACAATCCCAATTCCTGCTGCACAGCGTCAGGCCTGCTCCTTCCTTTCTTGCATCTTCCTGTTTAACAGCAGTATTTTATGAATCAATTCCAGGCATTTGAGGTAAAGATAAAGCAAAAATAATGTAGTACCAAATACCAGCCCCCAAGGCACAACAAATGTGGAGATGTTCGCCCTGGCAGAATGAGGATGCTGAGAAGTGTTCACTCAGAGAAAACTGGGGAAGGCCTGATAAGATTTGAATGCTTTTTAGTTTTGAAGACGTGCAAGCATCTCCTGTTTTTGTTCTCCCAGTCCCATTAATTTCTCAGTGACTGCTTTTCATTTTGTTTTAAATTAGTTAGTAAACCAGTGGCTATTTTTAATCCAAATTACCTTGGTGTTTGATCACAAACCATAGATAGCTCTTCCATTTAAACAAAACCAGTATCACTCATCTTTAAAAAAAAAAATCTAAGTTTCCTGACTATTTTGATACATGCAAACATTTATAAAAAAAAGGTACTTTATCAACTTCCAGATTTCTCTCTCTTCCTCTATAAGTATTTGTCTCCATCCTCACTTGGTGAGAGCACCTGTCTAAATCTTCAGCATGGCAATCAATAAACATGGCATTGCAGGGCACAAGAGATCTGTGCCCTCCATGAATTGATGAAAGTAGACAAGAGAGTCCAGCATATTTGCTCGATGAAGCTTTCAATTAAAAACCAACAAGAAAGCTCAAGCAGAAATCAAATACTAGAGACATAAGAAATCTGTCTGGAATTAAGTTAATATTTGCCATGTGAAATGTGTCATGTAACAATAAATGAAAATATAAATGCTATACAGAGCTTCCAAGGCAAATGAATCTAAAAGAAAAACATTTATAGTTTTTTCTAAAAAGACCAGAGTAGGGGACATACAGTTTATTTCTGTCCTGCTATCCAATAATGAAATCTGTTCATGAAAATATTTTGATGGTTTGACCCTCTTAGGAGATGACTAAGTGAAATTTTCATTTGATCCAGGATATATTTTTAGTATTTTAGATCTTTGGGGTTTTTTAAGCATTTAAGTTCAGGTCAAGTACAAACTGGTTCCCTGGTTAAACCAGGAGGAAAAAAAAAAGGGCAAATATTTTATTTCTCTTGAGGAAAATACATGCATATTAAGTTCACTTATAAATTCTACAAATTAATACAGTGAGTTGCACGGTTCTGGATTTAATCCACATTTTAATTTAAGGTCAACTTCCATGAAAGATTTAAACTTAGAAAATTGTGGCTATATATTTTGTATGCTTTATCTCTTGGCCTAACACTTGCCTCACATGATGGCTGCACCCCAATTTATAGTAGACAATAGGTCATTTTTATTTCTTCACATAAAATTCACATGACTTTTTGTTACCATAATGTTTTATTTGTATGTCACAATTATAATGCATAACACTAGAATAGGTATCTCTTATCCAAGAACTGTTTGTAACACATGTAGGTAGGAACAGACAGTTTAACTTATTTCTTTTCAAAACTTCTCACTTCTCTGTTTTCTCAGTTGTAGCCCCATAAGTGTAGTGTCATATATCAGTAATTTTAAAACAAAAGTAGTTTTAAAATATTCCTTGTTAGGATGGCTGTCTTACTTTATTCATTAAATGCCTATGTAGGGACAGCAAAAAAAATTGCTTTTTTTTTTTTTTTTTGCTTTCCTCTTAAGTTTTTAGGCATTTCCAGACAGAAGGCTTAGAAACAATGAAACAATATGACACAAAAATCTAAGGTCTAGAGAAATACTCCTCTGAGCAGAAATCTCTGAATACCTGTGCTGATGTACGTCAGGGTGCTTTTCTTTCAAGATCCTGGATAGCTTCTCCCTTCTAGGGCGTATATCTTGTCCACATGCTCCTAGTTTATCAAAAAAAAGATTTACACAGCTGTGAAAGGCACAGTTAGTGCATCGTTGCTCCGCTGCACTCACATAGAACAGCGAGATGGCAGCAGTAAAACAAGGAGAAGGGAGCAATCCTTCAGCAACAGTCCTATACCGGGGAGAAAACTACTCAAGGCCAACGTCATGCTAAATCTCAGTACATGCATTGCATAAATTCAAAAGCACAGGAACACTACCCAGGCCTGTGGACACCGACATGCTACCTGGAAAAGCAGCACCCAGATTGCTCTCAATTCCTAGAAAGGAGCTTTAGGTGCAGTGTTTGTCCCCATTTTCACCAACAATTTCCTGAAGGTAATAAAAGCCCTCCTAATTGACTAAGTCTTTTTCCAAGGGTGGAGATATATACAATGCTTATTCACCACTTACACTGGATTTTAAGCAGGACATTATGACATGACTCATTGGATGAGGTTGTGTTGATATTTGAAAATTCTCAAAATAAAAAGTAGAAATAGTGCTTATTTAATGTTTTTAAAAAAGTGTACAACTATTATTCCTGATCTTTGGGTCAACACCTATTCTTGACATCCCGTGTCTAAACACAATCTAAAGTTCACTCCAAATAGTTTTTTCCCACTAATTTATCATTCTCAAAAGGTAAGAGTTTTGTGGTTTTAGAGTACATCAAATGTCTCCATGCTAAAATGACCCAATTAAAACCATCACAGCAACATATCAAAAAAAAAAAAAAAATATATATATATATATGCACTTCTAGATGCAGCTGGGAGTTCTAATCCTGCCTGTGCTGTCAGAAAGCTCTCCCTCTTCCCCAGAATTATTTTGATCACCCTCTATCAAAATTTCCCAACATCAGACACAACAGCAAGAGACTCAGTGCCCTTAGAATCTAGTTGCTAATATAAGAATGTAATTGGAGCTGTTAGGTACATGACTGATAGAGAAAGACAAAGGAAAGCTTATTTTCAATCACCAACTTTGTACTTTGCAAACACTATATAACTTAACACATATACATAACACACATAAAGCATTATTGTAACTCATTTTACAGATGAGAAAACCAAGACCAGGACACTCACCTTTGTTCCATATTCCCTCATAATAAATGACAGAGCCAGAATTAAATGTGGTTTTATCTAATTCTGTCATCCATATTCTTGTTTTATATCACTCTGGTTCATCCATTAATATTCCGAGAGAAAACTGCATTTAACTAAAGCTTTTAAGTGCTAAAGAATCTAAATGATCTACAAAAGAAATACAGGCAGAAAAGAAGAAATATTTTTTTCCTGTCATCTTGAGTCATTGATTCACGTTAGGAATAGAAATCACAAAAAGTGGATCAGCAAGTTAGAAGAACTTAGATTTTAACTTGCTCTAGAAGAGCTTGGATTTCTCACAACTTGTAGAACATGGGTAACACGTCAGCCTTGGATGGCCTACTGCCTCCACATTGCCGTGCCAGAAATAAATTTCTAACTTTTTTAAGTTTATTTCACCAAGGGATTAAACAAATTCTAACTTATGAGCACAGGAAGAGTTGATACAAAATGTTTCCAGCCTTGAGGGCTTTATGATGATCTAGCCCAAGAAAAAGCAATTTTGTTCAATAAACACCAGCTTTGAATATGAAGATCTTAAGAAGCATTAATGAAGGGGAAATAATTACAAAAATAATGAAATGAAATTACCTCAATGTGGACTTTTTTTCCATTCTTAATGCAGTGGCATAATCTGAACATTGTTGTGTCATTCTGTATAACCAATGCATTAGCATAAATAGAACATTCAAGTGCATAAGATAATTATTCAGTTATAATGATCAAAGAGAAGAGGCTGCTGAAAGCCATCCCTGGTGCTGAATCCCTGCCTGAGAAACTATCATTACATTTTAAGAAAGACCATTATTGATACCAATAGCAGAAATGAACTATTTTCAGAACTATGTATCTACCTTCTTTAATTCAAGAGAAAAAAAACATTATTTTTATCTCCTTGCAGTCCATTATCCCTAAGGTTTTGTAACTGTTACTGCAAATCATTAACTTCATGTGGTTTTAGAAACAGATCTGGAGGCTTGAACTTTCAGTCACAAGTGCATGCTTCCAAAGATGATGTAGCCATATTCACCATATCTTTTAGCAACAATATTTGAAATCAAACCATAGGCCTTGGATCTTAATCCTCTGAGGATATTCCCTTGCCTCAGAAATATTTTGATACATTTTTGAAACATCACAAAGGCCTGTCTCTCCCATACCATGGTCCAGATGGCACAAACTCACCTAGGAAGCAGCACTTGATCATCTATTCTACACACCTTCTGCTGCAGACATGTGGGGAAGCAAAGTTGCAAGCTGCCCTAGGATTTCCCTGAAGCCAAAAATCTGCCTAGTTCTTCTCTGGGCAGATTTTCAGCTGCTATAGCCCAGTTAGGGAAAGGCAGCTGTTGGATACATTTGGCCACATAACTAAATGGGAGCCTCCAGCATTTTGAACTGAAAAATGACATTGCTGAGATAGTAGGAGACAGTCTGCACCAATGAGTGCTTTGGTAAGAGCTTGGAAAAGCAAGTGATTTCTCTAGATTTTTTAAAAACTGTTGGCTGAACCTACAATCAGACAATCTCATGAACAGAAAATGCCCAGGGCTTTGCATTTTGAAAATCTAGCCTTCAGAATGCCTGAGGAGAGAAAGAGAATATTTCTTAAACATGTCTAGAAAACACTTAAAATCAAGATGCATGGAAAAATTATCAACATTGATGCAAATGCAGTGGCTGGCCAACAGCCCCTGAATTCTTGGTCTTCACATGCAAAAGGCCAATGAGAACCATGAACGACAAACAATTTCCTCACATGCTTATCATAATTAGCATTATCTGTATGAAGTGCCAGACTGCTATTTTAGTCAGGATAGGTCAGCCTAAGCTGAGGTAACAAATAAATCCCAAGTAACTTAACAGAAGTTAATTTATCACTCACAACACAATCTGATGTGCAATGCATTTTATCCTTTAACTATAGAGAGTAAAATAGCTTCCGTCTCATGATTTTACCAACCTGTGGCTTCTCGGTCATGTGGAGAATCTGCCAACCACAGATGGTAAAAAAGAAAGGATAGGGAAGGCACAGTATATACTGTACTATGCTTAGCCTAGAAGTAATAACTGTGTGGCCAGAAATACTCACATGACCATCCTACTTGCAAGGGAAATTGGGAAATATGGAAGACAACAAGTATATCAGCAAGCACTGACTGTCTCCAATAGAGCAAAATAAATGTATGGGCTTAGCCTTCAGCTACTCTGAAAAATGATTTTTAAAAAACAGTAAGAGAAAAAAATTAAACACACAAAGATTACTCCAAAGAGAGAAAGATGGGGTGGGGAGAAACTGAGGAAAGAAAGAAGAAAGCTTAACCATGAATTTAATTGCTAAGAGAAGACATAGGAAGCCTGAAGTTCTTTTGTGCAAGAACAACAGAGACAGTGAAGATGGCTGAAAACAGATGCTGCAGGAAAAGACAGGATCATTTCTAATAGGTTGTATACTATAGAAATCTGAGAATAAGATGACCATTAAGAAAAAAAGTAAATTGAATACCATTTATGGTCAGAAACTAAAAAAAAATTTTTTTAGAATTAGAAGCACAAAAAAAGAGAAAGAAAAAAAGAAATAATCTCCTTTACTGAGGCAATAATGGGGTTAAAATCATACAATGAACCCTGAAAAATGATTAAAGAGACACAACCATCCATTCACATCCATAAGCTTCCTGGAAGATAGTGAAAGAGGAGATATGGAGGAAATAATAGAAAACTTCACTACAACTATACTCTAAAATGACTAAAATAAAATAATAAAGAATAAATCATTTTAAAAGATTTTAGAACATGTATAAAATACATATAATATCAAACAACTAGTGTTTAAATTCTTGAATTAAAAGAATGAATAAGATATGTTTAGAAGTATAGAAGAGTAGGGTATGTGACATCAGAAACAATTTTTAAAATATGACAATTATTCTAAATCTTCCAATAGTCTCTCTAAAGTGAGATGTGGGATCAGGATGAGAAATATAAATGAATCCTCACATAGAACAAAATTTCAGAAATTATGCAAACCCTAGAAGTATTCACCTATGCTTTTAAAGAGAAAATAAAATTATTTTTAAAGCTTAAGGAAAGATTTAAGGAAAAAAATTTAAGCTTCAAGAAAAAGATGACTCTGAGGTCATCTGAATTCAACAAAACTATTTCTGAGAATGGAATCAAGAAAACATTACAGATTGATCATACAAATCTGAATAGGTAAACTTATAGTACAATAAATTTGATTAAGGAATTATAATTACTCACTTAACATCAACTACAAACTTCCAATTTATCAAGGCTAAGATTCTTTTATGCAAAATGCAAAGGGACATTACAAGCCAGATTCTGATTTCATGGTATCTCCTGTGTAGAATTCATAACATCTCCTATGTAGAGGAGCTACAGTGTTATGAATGTCATCTTCTTTGAAAAATGAAAGGGACATATTCATACATGCAATAATTTGGTTATAATGAATTCTACTACTGTGTATAATTATAATGTACCAAGAAAATTAATTAATAAATAAAGAAGGCAAACATTTTTGAAAAAATTGAAATGAATTGTTTAAGACTTCAAAATTTTGTGTGACAGGCTTTAAACAAAAAACAGAATTCCACATCAGAGTTCCTGCCAACTGGTGGGAGCACAAGAGAGGGTCCAAGACCTCCTTCAGGGCCCACCACAGGAGCCCAGCCAAGGGCAGACCCAAGACTGCTAGCTGCCAGCCACAAGGGAACCGAACCCAGGGTAACGACTGCCTACGGGGACCCCTGCAGGAGACCCAGCCTAAGTGAGACCAGGGACCAACCCCAGTTCCACTCCAGAGTTCCTGCCAGCCAGCAGGAACACAGGAGAGGGCCCAAGACCACCTTTGCCAACCACCTAGGGAGCCCAGCCAAAGCCACTCCCACTGCCAACTTGAGGCACCTCCACTATTTCTGCCACCATTTTTAGTGGCAGCAGTGTCTATCTGGGGATGCCTGCTGGGGACTGAAAGTGAACTCGAAGGTGAGATACAGGTAATTTGTGTGTCACTACAAGATTATAGGATAGATACTGCAATACCTCAGATCAGAATTGCAAGAAAGGAAGACACATAATCAACATGAAAAAACAAAGGAAGAAAGTGCCCCAAATAAACCTAGATACAACAGTAATAAAATTCACTGACAGCACAGTTGATGAAATGTCAGAGAATGAATTCAGAATGTACATAATTAAAATGATCTGTGAATTAAAGAATGACTTAAGTGAGCAAACACAAGCAAAAACTGATCACTCCAACAAAGAAATAAGAGAGCAAATAAAGGCAATCTTTATTTGCTAACAATCTAACAAAGAGATAGGAGAGCAAATACAGGTAGCAAAAGATTACTTTAAGAAAAGAAAGAGCTAGAGATTGTGAAAAAAAAAACAATCAGAAATTCTTGAAATGAAGGAAACGATAAACCAAATAAAAAACTTGATAGAAAGCATCACCAGCAGACTAGATCACTTGGAAGAGAGAACCTCAGATAACGAAGACAAAATATACAATCTTGAAAATAAAGTTGATCATACAGTGAAGATGGTAAGAAATCATGAACAGAATATACAAGAATTATGGGACAGCATCAAAATACCAAATATAAGATTTATTGGGATAAAAGAAGGCACAGAATTTCAAACCAAAGGAATGCACAATCTCTTCAATGAAATAATATTAGAAAATTTCCCAACATGAAAAATGAATTGGAAAATCAAATACAAGAGGCTTACAGGAAACCAAGTGTACAAAACTACAACAGATCTACACCAAGGCACATTATAATGAAAATGCTCAGCATACAAAATAAGGATAGAATTTTAAATGCTGCAAGAGAGAGGAATCAGAGTACACATAAGGGGAGACCAATTCAGATCTCAGCAGATGGTTCAACCCAGACCCTAAAAGCCAGAGGATCATAGAACAACATACATCAAGCTGTGAAAGAAAATGGATGCCAACCAAGAATCTTATATTCAACAAAATTGAGCTTCAGATTTGATGATGAAATAAAAACCTTCCATGATAAACAAAAGTTAAAAGAATTTACAGCAAGAAAGTATGCACTGCACAGCATTCTCAGTTAAATATTCCATGAGCAGGAAACAATAATCAACAATGAAAATATACAAACAGGGGAACTACACTAAAAAAAGGCCAATCAAAGGAGAAACCAAGTCAAGGTAAAAAACCAAAAGTAAACGAAAATGACCAGGATTACAAATCATTTCAATAATAACTCTGAATGTGAGTGGCCTAAACTAATCAATATAAAGACATAGAGTGACAGACTGAATTAAAAAAAAAAAAGACCCAACAATATGCAGCCTTCAAGAGACTCATCTCACAGGAAAAGACAACCATAGACTGAAAGTGAAAGGGTGGGAAAAAACGTATGACTCACATAAACCGCGTAAACAAGCAGGAGTTTCCAACCTCATATGATATAAAGTGGACTTAAAACCAAAGTTAGTAAAAAGGGATAAAGAAGGATATTTCATACTTCTTAAGGGAATCATATCAACAAGACATAACAATCATAAATATCTATGCCCCAAAACATAGGACATCTACATATATCAAACAAATCTTACTCAACTATAAGAACCAAATAGACCACAAAACAATACTACTTGTTGACTTTAACACAGCTCTCTCACTACTGGATAGATCTTCCAAACAAAAACTAAACAAAGAAACCATAAACTCAATAAAACAATAATTTAGACTTAATAGACATATATAGAGTATTCCATTGATCGATGAGTGAATACACTTTTTTCTTAGCATCTCCAAAATAGATTATATGTTATGTCACAAAGCAAGTCATAGCAAATACAAAAAAATAGAAATGCTACCCTGCATCCTATCTGTCCACAATGGAATAAAATTAGAAATCAAAGACAGATTAAAAAATAGAAACCACTCCAACACCTAGAAACTAAATAATATGCTATTGAATGATGCATGAGTAAAATAAGACACCAGGGAAGAGATTAAAAAAAATTCTTAGAGATAAAGGTAAACTCCAATACAACATATCAAAATCTCTGGGACACCATAAAGGCAGTACTAAGAGGAAAGTTCATTGCATTAAGCTCATTTGTTAAAAGAAGAAAAAGTCAACAAATAAATGACTTGACTCTTCATCTCAAAGCCCTAGAAAAAGAAGAACAAACCACACCAAATGAAGTAGAAAACAAGAAAAAATTAAAATCAGGGCTGAAATCAATAAAATTGAAACAAAAGAAACAATTCAAAAAATTGACAAAACAAAAAGTTGGTTCTTTGAAAAAATAAACAAAATTGACAAACCTTTCGCCACCCTAACAAAAAAAAGGAGAGAGAGAAAACCCAAATTACTAAAATTTGTGATGAAAAAGGAAATTTCATGACAGACAGTACTGAAATACAGAGGATAATTAAAAATTATTTTGAAAATGTATACTCTAGTAAAATAGAAAATCCTGAAGACAACAAAAAATTTCTAGAGGCATATGACCAACCCAAATTGAACCAGGAGGTCATGCACAACTTAAACAGATCAATTTCAAGCAAGGAAATAGAAGATGCCATCAAGAGCCTGCCAACCAAGAAAAGCCCAGGTTCAGATGGATCTCAGTTGAGTTCTACAAGACCTTCAAAAAATAATTAATACCAATACTCCTCAAACTACTTCATGAAATAGAAAAGGAGAGAAGCCTTCCAAACTCATTCTATGAGGCGAGTATCACCTTGATACCAAAACCAGATAGACACATCAAAGAAAGCAAATTTCAGACCAATATCCCTGATGAACATAGATGCAAAAATTCTCAATAAAATTTTGGCAAATTACATTCAAAATCATTAAAAAGATAGTGTACCATGATCAAGTGGGGTTCATTCCAGAGATGCAATATTGGTTCAATATATGGAAATCAATCAATGTAATCCATCACATCAATAGACTTAAAGAGAAAAATCATAGGATTTTATCAGTTGATGCAAAGAAAGCATTTGACAAAATACAGCACCCTTTCATGTTCAATACATTAGAAAAACTAGGGATAGTAGGAACATATCTCAACTTTGTAAAAGCTATCTATGCTAAACCCAAGGCCAACATCATCCTAAATGAACACAAATTGGAAGCATTCCCTCTAAAAATGGGAACAAGACAGGGATGCCCTCTTTCACCATTGCTATTCAACATAGTCCTTGAAATATTAGCCAGAGCAATTAGACAGATAAAAGAAATTAAAGGGATACAAATAGGAAAAGAAAAACTCAAACTATCATTATTTGCTGACAACATGATTTTACACTTAGAGGATCCAAAAAATTCTACCCAAAAACTTCTAGAATTCATAAATGATTTCCGCAAAGTAGCAAGATATAAAAATCATCTTCCATAAATCAATTGCATTTCTATACATCACTAATAAACACTCTGAAAGAGAAATTAGAAAAACTATCCCATTCAAAATAGCCTCAAAAAAACAAGTACTTGGGAATCAATTTAACAAAAGAAGTGAAATACCTCTACAATACAAACTACAAGACACTAAAGAAAGAAATTGAAGAAGACCTTAGAAGATTGAAAAATCTCCCATGTTCCTGGATAGGCAGAATCAATATTGTCAAAATGGCCATACCACCCAAAGTGCTATATAGATTCAATTTGATTCCAATTAAAATCCCAACATCATTCCTGATAGAAAGAGAAAAGGCAATCATGAAATTCCTTTGGAAGAATAAGAGACCCAGAATAGCCAAAGCAATCCATAGCAAGAAGAGTGAAGCAGGAGGCATCACAATACTAGACTTTAAACTATACTACAAAGCTATAGTAACAAAAACATCATGGCACTGGCACCAAAATAGACATGTAGACCAATGGTATAGAATAGAAGACACAGAGACAACCCCACTTAAATACAGTTATTTTATGCTAGACAAGGGAGCCAAACACATACAGTGGAAAAAAGATAGCCTCTTCAATAAATGGTGCTGGGAAAACTGGAAATCCATATGCAGCAAAATGAAATGAAACCCCTGTCTCTCGCCATGCACAAAATCCAACTCAATGTGGATCCAAGACCTGGGAATTAGACCAGAGACCCTATGCCTAATAGAAGAAAAAATAGGCCCAAATCTTCATCATGTTGGATTAGGACCTTACTTCCTTTAAAAGACTCCTATAGCACAAGAAGTAAAATCAAGAGTCAATAAATGGGATGGATTCAAACTAAAAAGCTTCTCAGCAAAAGAAATAATCAATGAAGTGAACAGGGACCCTACATTCTGGGAACAAATTTTTGCCACACACATCTGATAGAACACTGATCTCCAGGATATATAAAGAACTCAAAAAAATTAACACCAAAAAAAAAAAAAAAAAAACCCAATCAATAAATGGGCTAAGGAGCTTAACAGACACTTCTCAGAAAAAGATATACAGTCAATCAACAGACATATGAAAGAATGTTCTACATCTCTAGCAATTGGAGAAATGCAAATCAAAACTACTCTAAGATTTCATCTCATGCCAGTCAGAATGGCAATAATATTGACCCAGAAGAGAATAACTGATTAATGATATGGACTAGCTCAGTGGCAACAGTGATAATATCCCTGTGTAAGTGGGAACTTGACCATCTGTCTCCTTCATGCTCCTGAACGAACATTAAGCACTGAAGAGAGAGGGAAGTGGTGAGAATGGAGAATGGCTCTGACCTATGCAAGAGACTGACATTTCAAATAATCAGTGCTGAGTACCACAGAACTTACTGGAGGCAGTTTTGTTAACAAAAAGTGGCTGAGAGATCAGGAAGTCATACTGAGGCCTCAAGGAATTTTGCTACTAGACAGAAAGGTGAAACAGTACCCTGCTGGTGGCAATTGTTTAGAAAAACAAAGCCACTTCTGTTTATACTCATGATGAATTGAGACTCTTCACTGAACTTATCATATATAAAACACACATTCAGAATTTGTCCTAAATGAGTATATACTTTGCCTCCTTTCTGCTCCTCAATCCAACTCTATGTGCATCTAAGTTTCCATAAAATAGCTAAAAATGACTCATATTTTAATTCCACCTGGTTCTTTATATAAATGTATTTTTTTCACAATAGTTATTTTAGCACTTAAAAGCACACAGCTGGAAAACAGTGAAAGCAGGATTTTAAAACCAACTCTCAAATACCACAAAACTAAAAGTCAGGGTTTCTATTTTCATCTCTAGCTGGATTCCACTCCCAGGCTATCTTGTTTTCTATCTTTTGGAGAGTGAATGTAACCCAGGTTCACTGCATCACCCACATCTGTTGTCACTGCCTCTGCTTTTCTACCTATTCTCCCCCTCTACCATTGACACTTCCCTGCCCTCTTCATCCTCACCCACTTCATAACTTGTTCTCTATCATCAGAAATAAAAATCACCAATTCCAAACACATGATTTCAAACACAGGGTTGACTCCTGCAGGAAAGAAATGAAAACAGAAATGCTCAGCACACAATGGTGAGACACTTCCTTCTGAAGACACAGCTGTGTAAAGAGCTAAGGTGTTGGTAAGTTGTTTCTTCCCACTTCTATGAGGGAAGGCTTGTTGAATTGAAGCTGATATTTGTCCTTGGTGTCTGATTTAGGAGATCAGACATCAGAGAAAAACACTTGTGAAAGCATCCTAGCATTATAGAAAAATAAATAGAATGTATCATCTCTCTGGAAAGGAGCAATATGTTTATTTCTCTAGCTCAGCACTCAAATAGTCAGAGATGCTCTTGCTTATAGTAAATATAAAATCTAAAAATAAAACAAAGAAGAGAATAGAAGGAATTAGCCTGGACATTTTGGCATCTTCCCACCACTTCACTGCCCCTAAAATTATCTGTTCCTGATTTATAAAGAAACTGAGTTATAATGTTGTTTACATTGTCCACAACTTTGTCCTAACAGAGTCAGACATTGGAAGTGAGGAAAATAACATTTGTTGAGTATTTGCTCTGAGTCAGGTACTCAATTAGAAGTTATATGAATAATACATCATTTAATTCTCCTCTAAGCCCCATGGGATGGCATCAAATGTAAAACTTTCTGCACAGCACATGCAATAATTAAAAGCATGCAAAAAAAGTCTACAGAATGAAAGGAAATCTTTTCCACAACTCTTCTGACAGAGGGCTAATATGCAGAATACATAAAGAACTCAAAAACCTCACCACCCAAATAACTAGTAACCCAATCAATAAATGGGTAAAGAAGTAAATAGACATGTCTCAAAAGAAGAAATATAAATGGGTAATGAACATATGAAAAAATGCTCAACATCTTTAGCTATCAAGGAAATGCAAAGCAAAACTACACTGAGATTTCATTTCACTCCAGTTAGAATGAAAATCATCAATAATACAAATAACAATAAATACTGGCAAGGATGTGAGGAAAAAGGAATACTTACACACTTTTGGTGGGATTGTAAATTAGTATAACCACTATGGAGATAAATGGAGATCCTTCAAAAGACTAAGAATGGAACCACCATATGATCCAGATAAAACACTTATCAGTGATTATTAAAAAGAATTAAAGTCAGCATACTATAGTGATACATGCATACCCATGTTATAGCAGTACAAGTCACAATACCCAAGTTATGGAATCAACCCAGGTGCCTATCAACAGATGAAATTATAAAGAAAATATGGTTTATATAGAGTTTCACTAAGCCATAAATAAGGATGAAATTATGTTATTTGCCAGAAAATAGATGGAACTAGAGAACATTGCTAAGTGAGACTGGTCTAACTCAGACAGTCAAGCTTCAAATGTTTTCTCTCATATGCAGAAGCTAGAAGGAAAAAGAACAGAAAATAGACCACATGAAAATAGAAAAGAGATGAGTAGACAAGAAGATGGGGATTAGGGAATGAAGGACAGGATGGAAAGGGAGGTCATGGGAACAAAGCCAACCAAATTATGCATTGTGCATGTACAAATATATCACAATGAATCTTATTATTATATGTAATTATAATGTACCAATTTAAATAAGCCATGGGGTGATCTGCATTTTCAGAGAATAACCTAGTTCATGAAATCAAAATACAGATTAGTGTGATCTCATAGGCCCCACACTTTTTTTTCTT